>QKMV01002084.1:0-14101 GCA_003287335.1 Lednia tumana
TCGGGGCTAGTCTAGTTTGGTTTCAGTTAAGTTTTCAGCATATATAGTTGGCGGGTGGTACAAACCCTGGAACTGAAGTCAATGACCACAGAAAATTTCTTACAAATGACACATCAAAATGTTTATGTCCATTACCCTGTGAAATGTGTTGAAAATGGCACTTGAAAATATTTACAATTCTTACCAACAGCCTCTGCAGGCACCCGCAGGAAAGCACAGACTCCGAAAAATAGGAGTTTCGTTTCAAATTCTCGTTGATGTGTGGTAATTTATGTTTCAGCTTAGTAATTAATGGGTGATTTTTAGAAGGTTATTTATTAAATTAATTATTCTGTCATATTTCTTTCTGTGAAGAAACCTCTGAAGAAGACAGCAAATCTTAAGAAATGTTGGGAAAGTCCAGCGATTTTACTTAGCATTCCCCACTTAGTAATTTGTTTTTCAACTAGTGCCAAGTGGAAATAGATGCGAGTCTAAAAATGGTTGTTCATTATTACATTTTTGAGACTCATATCTCCTGACTAATTTCAGCACTATAGTTTTTTTTTTAAATGGTTGTTCATTGTTTACCTGTCCGATCGTTGACAGAGAAGCGGTCAGCTGAGGCCAAGTTCTCGTTGTTGTTTCCCTTGATCCAGCCGTAGGTCGGCTGTGGCTTTCCCTTCGCCTTGCACACAATCGACGCCGTGTCGCCCTCGATCACTTCGACGGGGGAACGCATTTCTTCAAATGTCGGCGGAGTATGCACCTAGACACAAGTTCATTCGAATCAGTTAAAAATATGCTTTTTTTGTGATTGGGGTTGGATCAACTGATAGGAAAGTTATCGATTAAAAGGAATCAAGCGGGTGAAAATTGGGCAGTGGTTTATACAGAAAGTACATATATATCATTTTCAGCTTGAAAATGTCTGATTTCCAATTTTTCTTTCACATTTTCAAACTACGGAACCTTTCTTTGATGTAACACTTTTTTATTTTTTATGTTTTAAATTCGGTAGTCAGTACTTTTTTCCAATAACAATATAATTATTTATAAAATTTACCCTAGATTGGATCAAGATTAGTAAAAAATTGATACGGGTATGCTAAGTCTCGAGAGACAAAATTGGATGCCAGATTCTGGTTTTATGTTTCAAAACTGGTATGCCTTCCATCGAAAGAATGCCATTACAAAACCGTTCATTTATTTTCCCACCCCAGTCCAACAATCTAGTCAGAAAACACGAATGTTTCATGGCTCTCTTCAGTCACAATCAGCGATCTCAACAACTCACCTCTACACGAATATTCTTCTCTGCAATCTCTCCAGTATCGACGACGATCGCCCGACACGAATAAATCCCGTCGTCGGCTTCGGTGGCTTTCTGTATGAGCAGACCGTCAGTCTGGACAACGTAATGTCCCCCGTTCGAGGGGATCGCTTCACCGTCACGGAGCCAATCGACCAAAGGCGACGGGCTCGCAGTGACTTTGCACCGCACCTTGTAGTTGGAGTTGAGAATTGGGCTTTGCTCCTCGGGAGCATCTTCCCACGTGATCGCAACTACACATAAGAAACTTGCGTTAAACAACGGAAAGAATACGGGTACCGATAGTCTCATACGATTCTGGCAACCGTAACTAGTTTTCTACGCCAGCTCGAATCGAATGTCCCAACAATTAGAATCAATTTAGATAAAAACTGGTCCAGCGCACTCACCAATCGTTTCGAGCCGCACGGATTTGGTCAGTTTCACCGTGTTTGCGTAGCTCGCCGTGCACGTGTAGTTCCCAGAGTCAGTTGCACGGAGGCTGTTGATGATCAGCGCTAGCGCTTTGTTGCCGGGCATCATTTCCGTGGTCAGCCGGGGCTTCTGCAGTCTGTGGGGAAGAGAGGCTACCGTCAGGAATGTGCCCATATCCCCTTAACAGTTAAACATTCATGATCTCAAAGGAAATTCATGTATTTTTAATGATGACAGCCATCAGGGTAGGTATTTGACAGTTGTAATGTGGGACGTGAGAGGTTCAGAACAGATATTTTTGATTATTATTCCAGGATGGTCACGGACACTGGAAAAAGACAAAAGTGGCCTGATGCATAGGAACCAACTGGATATCAGCCGAGACTGGTGTTGCGAAAACATCGGTAAATCACTAGCCCTGGTGCGAGCATCGAACTCGGGGCTCCTGATTAGGTTAAGTTGTAACAGGGCCGATTGGAAATTAGAGAACGTAAAGAGAAAGGACAACCAACTCTTGGATTTTCCATAAATGTTCAAGGGAAATCAGGGTGAACCACAAACAGAATCAACCCTGACAAGGAAAATCTACGACTCATATCTACGATTCAAATCACTACCGAAATGCCATACCTCGCTTAGCCCAGTGGTTAGAGCATTTGCCCGGTAAGCAAAAGGTCCAGGGTTCAAGTCCTCGTGAAAGCAGGTATTTTTAAAGTGATTTTAATATTCTTAAAAAAGACAGGATCAACCCTATTTGGTTGATCACAAGGATCGATTGTGGGACCTGCCGATCGCAATTGGCTCGAGCACTCCCAACGTAAATTGCTAATTACGAGGCATGCATCCCAAAAAGGCGGTTTTCGGTGGTCAGTTTTTGACGACGCCTTTCAGAAACTAAAAGTCGATTCAAAACGAAGGCGGTTTGCATTTCGCGGCGCCTTGCATTTTTTTTGAAAGACGCTCTGCTTCCTCGTTGTGCCACGCCCTTTGGCCACAAAAACCACGCAACACCATTAATGGGAATGGACTTCAACAGTCCAAACATAGCCTCTGATAGTACGTAGCCATGGTGACACCAAATTAACGGCATGTCGAACCGGGTGGGTATCGACAAACCGGGGAGCCAAGTGTAACTGCGATCTGTTCCTTACCCTTCGCTTAGGACCACGTTGCCGTTGGGATCCCTCCATTGCAGTTCCGTCACGAGATTCTGGTCTTCGACGTTCGCTCGACACGTGAGCAGCACGTTTTTGCCGATCGGCTTCGTCTGGACTGGGGTAGCCGGAAGGATTATCAGGTCTGGCTTCTTTGGGTCAGCCGATGAAATCTCTGCAAGAAAAACAATTGAAAATGTTACCAAACCATAAAGTACAGCCATTTGTCTGGAATTGTAAATGATCACCGCTGCAGACCATTACGTTTTTTTTCGCCTTGCTGGATAGAAAAGTAAGTTAACGCGGTGGCGAAACGCCAGTCTGTCAACTGGGGAGGCATATTTTCTACTTAGATCATTAAATCATTCCGATTGTCCAACCCTCAAAGTTGTCAATAGTGATAACTCAACAACACTAGCACTAATTCCACTTTCATATCGATAATGAATGTAATATGATCAGATATTTAATAAATCACATGCTCAAAATTCAGCGCTCACGGTAACCAGCAAGCAGCTGGGCTAGCTGCGTAAGCTGGGCTTGTTTACGCATTCAAACACAGATGAGCACTGCAAATTAACAAACAGCTACTACGTTGATTTCGCAAAAGTACTTTCTCCTTGTCTCCGCTGAGGCTTCGCCACTGCATTTACGTACACACTCTTTTGCACCTGGCTACGTTTTTTTTTTTGTTTTTTTTTGATTAAGAGTGTACTGCTACAGTTTTTATTTGGATGGAAATATAGAGTGTACTGCTACAGTTTTTATTTGGACGGAAAATGACCAATAGCCATAATAATTATAACTTTTACATTTCCCAAACTTGTTCAAAACTGGACTCTGCCCGTGGCGTTACCCCATCCCCAGTAGAACCCCTACCCTCCCCCTTCCCACCCCCCTCTCACTCTCACTCTTGCTCTCTCACATGCACTGTTACAGGCTTGCTAAAGCCTGCACGCTGTCTCTCTCTCTTTTACAAACCAATGAGCTTGGCTTGGATAACTAGCACAATAAATTGCATCCTCACTAGAAGCCATTCTAAATAGCACGAATGTGTTTTTTTTAATGAAAAAATTAACAAAATGGATCAATAGAAAAGCTCTGAGGAGGACAACAGAAATATTTGCTACCATTTTTAATTTACTCGTAATCCAATATGCAGCGAATGACAATCCTTCAGAACATTTTCCTGATCAGGATTAGAACCTAATTATAACGAAAAGAAAGCATAATAAATATGCTAAATTCATAGTCTTTTTTCCTCAGGTGTAATTTTTTATTTTAAGAAGATCGATATCAGCACTCGGCTTTCGTGGTTAAAAATGATTAGATTTGCATGATTCAAACTAATTTTAGAATAGTGCGTGATTAATATACTAGTTTATTTAATGATACTTTTTCATGGTGCCTACTACGTCTGACGTGAATGTGCGTCTTTTGAGCTGGAAAACAGCAGCGATTACTGTGCCGCCATGTGTAAGTTCTCTTTTTATTCACATCGAAAATCCGTGCACGTTCTCGCCTCTCGGACAGACTTCTGGATTGAAGCCATGGCCCGTTCATTTACGTTAAACGAAAGCAGGCTTTGCGAAAAAATGTCAGCAGTTATAAATTTTACATAAAGGATAATAAAGGATAATAAAGGTATTCCCTTTGAGCTTAGCTGGACAAACACATGGCATTCTCCTACGGCAGACGTATCAAATGTGAAAGGTTGGACGATAACAGCTATCACTCAAAGGAATTTTTAATTGAAAAGGATTACAAATTTAAAGCCATTTACACGGCTACTAGTTCGAGTCTTCACGTAGGTAGGTATTTTTGAAGTAATTTTAATATTCTTCAAGAATTTTTCTTCATCGTTCGGTCCACGAGAAGTTTTTTATTCTAAGAAAGATTATTTAACACGATAAGATTTTCGTTTAAGCTCCAACAAATTGTTTGCGACTGACTCCAGAGTATCAATGGACACAGTAACCGAACTATCAGAATCAGAATCCCTTACGATGTTATCGTTCCCTCTTCCTCCGATCTTAGGCGTTTGCTACTTGATCCCTTCCAGCTCCGTCCCACGTAAGGGTTGTACAGCCCTTTGACTCGACATGTCTAACGCAAAGCACGCCACACGTTTGCAAAAATGCAATTGGACCCGTGAGTTAATGCACGAAGGAGCAAACCCTTACTGGCTCTGGCAACCAAAAAACAGGGAGCTAGATTAACTATTCCCATTCGGAAATGTTATCCTATGCAAATATCGAAAGGGGTCCAAGCATGCAAGTCGACTATAACAGAAACCACATTAGCAGTTGGTCCGAGTATTCTAATACCTGATCAAGCGGATCATCAATGCGGGACTGGAATACGATTGTATGGATCATATTTATCAAACAAGCGACTCATTCCACCCGAAATCGTCACAACTCAGATACGCAATGATATCTGCATCATCAATACTGAATTAATTTCATATCCATTCATTCATTCATTCAATCAGCCTACCTATACCTACCCTCTTGTGTATCACCGTGAGGTGTGTTATTAAATAGCAACCCTCCCACCTGAGTCAGAAATACCTTGGATGTTGTCCGAGGAATGCAAATCAATTGAATGCGAGCTACGTCAACTGTTCCGTGAAGGTGAAACATGGTCCATTTCAACTTGTTTTCAATTCAGATCAATCTAAGTTTAGCTCGAGTCGTCTCGTAAACGAAACGATCCCCTGTGGTGGTGGATGGGAAGACAGTATGTCTGCTGGAAGTTTGCTTACGATTTACGTGTTTGTATATAATCCTTTGATTAAACGAAACTTGTTAAACATGGACGTCGCACATACACATTACTACTACGCAGAGCAGACGGGAAACTACCATTTTAACCACGAAATGCGACGTCACGACTGCGCTAATAGACTCGCAGTCGAAGAAGACTTGATGATAAATAGCCGAATTGTACGCGCAAATCTCATTACGCGATATCTTTAGTAGCAAGCGTGCCCAAAATGACGAAAATTGTTATCCGTCTGCCAATGAAGCTGGCAATGAGAAATTAATTGGCTGATATAGAAATGATGAGAAAACTTAGAGAAACGGCTACTTGCGAATCCTTATAAAGTTTCGTTGTAGATAATTATACTGTGCTGTTTTGAAATGAGCTAATTGCCATTGTATAGGCTCTCTATTATCATCAAATTGGCAATTTTAAATGGATTCTGGTGGCAATACTCTAATTGAAGTAGTCTTTACTATTTTTTCAAATGGCTTCAACTCCATCAAGTAAACCGTTCGTTTTCCTAAACGAAATACTGCCTATAAGGATGAATGCAAACACTCTGTAAATACAAACTGAATTGTCAAGTACTTTTCTCTCAAAAGTTTCGACTTGGCTAGCTGCTATATTAAGTTCACATCAGATTCAGAGCAAAATCCTTGTACGTGGATATAATAATGTACAATACGGTGCTGTACGGTACATATGTATTGTTGTGGCCCATATACGGCTGGCTGGATAAGGCACTCAATAACATCTTGACGTCGACATTTCACTTGCGGTTATGCAAAGTTTGCGTATGCTAGTACGTTAGGAGGCTGAAATTCGCCAACCCATTGTGGTGTTCATCCTCCAGTAACGTATTGTAGTGCAGCTACCAGCTAGCTAGTTGCTTTGGATATTTGCTCTGCAGCAGCGGAAGAAGGTTGTTAAAGCAACATGCCTCATTGTTAATAACATACTTGTTACGGCATTGTTGGGGGTGTCAAATTATACAGAGGACGAACAAGCAGTAAAAACTGAGGCGCATCGCATGTAGCAAAATTTTAAGGCGCATGTGGAAAAAATGTACGAACTGACAGTATGCATACAAGATACAGTATAGATTTGAATTTCGCTTTTCATTGACGAATGATAGAATCATTTGCCAATTAATCGGACATTAAATATATATGTATGTTTATTTTAAAGATATACAGTCGACCTATGACGTTGTATTCAAAAGAAGGTTGCATTTATTCACACTAAGCTCCTAAATGGATTTTGTTCGCAATCCGAGATCATATTTCTTTCTGTATGGTCTTTGGGGCGAAGTGCGTAGATCCGAGTTCAGTAGATCATCGCAATAGAGTAGAAATTGTAACCATGCGGAAAATCTAGACTTTTTTTGACTGCTCATCTTCTAAGCCAGTCTGCTAAAGTAATTATTACATAATAAGCGCTCACGAGTTTTTGTAAGCTCGCAAGAACCGTGCAGTAAAGAAAGAGAAACATGTGGTATATGGTGTACTTTTTTATACGAACTACGTTTAGGAAGACAGCTTCAGGAACTAAGCTCCTATGCTATCCTAGCTCCTAGCTCTACGAAGCTCCTTATCTTGTAAAGCTCGAAACAAAATTTAATATACACGACAAGTTATGCAGGTCGCGGTGTACACTTGCCATGCTCAAAACGGAAGTACCAATTTACAAGGCACCAGCAATTGTCAAATGTCTAAACACTGTGATAATTGGCTTCACAACACTTCAAGTAATGAACTCATGAAAATTAAATTATTATTTTCAAACGATGACATCATGTTGGCATCGTCTGGTCATTTAATTATCAATTACGCTCGGCTCGCGTATATCTAAATGCATTTCTTCGCGAACGAACGCACTACAACCCCAAATAATGAAGTTTCAAGTTTAATGTTTAGCCTAATGTTAGCCTACAGCCAACAGGTATAATAATGAACCACTACACACCACTAAGGACAATGTGTCCTTTGATGAAACTTCTCTCTATCAAACACGATTAAATTAGTTAACTAAAGTTTAACCATGCACGCACGGAATATAACAGGTAGTTAATAATTAAATGCTTTCAACAATAGAGTGTAGATTTTGCTAGTGTCTATACACATTGCGGTGTCGGGTAGTACTCGATGCATTGTTCCACATCCATCGAAATGTATCAGAGGTACGAATCCTGCATATTGCATCGCGTTGCACTACACATTGGATACTGTACGCGCCCTGCATTGCTAAACGTGTGCGCTTGGGATTGCAAATATCTCGCAGTCAGTCCCAGAACACATCGCGCGTTCCCACGAGTGTGCGATATTTTTGTTACACGCTTTATATGGTTGGTTACGTTTAGGTCAATACACGTGAGGGTTGCTTTTTAACTAAGGAATAATTGATTATTCAGTGTTAAGGTCTGGATTTGCGAGCACGTTTCGTTGCGGAATCTCTTGGCGATTGACTGTTCATGGACTCTATACGACTAGTAAACCCTTTCATGTTGCGCCCAATGTGCACAGTAAACAGTCGAAAGAGTAGGGATGGGTTGGTCATTTAGCGTAGTTTATTACAACCGTACACACACACAAGGTACTTTGAAAAGTCCACGTTGATCGTGTCCGGTAGTAATATGCGAGTTTATTTGCCCCTGGACGGCAGTGAAAAGAAATTTCGAACATTTTCTACAATAATTTGCCACATGTTTCCGCTAACATTTAATATGTGTGAGGGAATAATTATATTCATTCAATCTACCGCGTTCTGACGCAATTATATTCGCAAATTCGCACCGAAACTGTTTAATCGTCGAAACTAGATAATGCACTCGTATGAATTCGAAATCCCAACATCTGACTTTGATGTTTACAGTGCTTGTATTTGTACTTAACTACTAACAGAGCAGAAGCGTACACAGACTCATGGCTAATTCACAGTTAAGTGGCCTATTCATATTCCATTAATAAGGACGAGTTGGCCCGCCATAGTGGCTCTCCCCTTGCACTCTCCCATCACTCATAACGTGATCCCCCCATAATTCCTGTGACGTAGCTCGTGATGTCAAAGAGGGATGAAATCACGACGCTAAGTAATGAGTGACATAACTACTCTCTATGGTTCATCAGAAACACTATTCAACAATTCACAAAGCAAGAGACACATCTCTAAAGAATGACCTCTCAAAATGTCGCTGACATGATAATTCAACTACACATATATGCATGCTTTATGATGTCGTGATAAAGGTTTGACGTTGGAATGACATAGGAGGCGAACAATTCGGCGTAATGCAACAGAGGGTTTGGGAAGATGAAATGCTCATTTGCATACACGAACGTGTAATTATTTGGGCCCTACCTTAGCTTCAAGTCGCCACACTTCAATGGGATTCTAATTTCAAGTCTCTAATTTTATTCGAGCCTCTAATTATACTGATTATTGAAATGAAGGTGTGTGGTAAAAATTTATGGATTGTAACGTGTCGGAGTGGAGGTGCCAGGTTCATGTAAAACCTTGTACATGCATAATTAATGAAGGTCAGATTTCTCTTTTAGCATGAATCAAAGTGATAATCCTGGATGCCATGATGGGTGGTTTAAACTGTAGCTTTATTATTTACGGCTAGCTCTCGGAAGATTTTGCCAAAACCCGTGAAATATACTAATATAAAATCAGACTGAAAGAGATATCTCGATCTTTTTAAAAACTTATCCTTTCGCCCAGCTCCTTTGAGATCGAAACAGATTTATATTCGGGAATAAATCTCTGTGTAAAAACAAGTCGTTAGAGCAAAGCAAACGCGCGAGAAGACGTTTCGCTCAACGCTCGCAGGGTCGTGAATATAAAAGGTTAAATCTTGAGGAAGAAATCAGAAGTATTCGCTTCGTTTGATGGGTCCATTGCGATTACGCAGGTTTAAAGAACAACATTCGCACGGTTCATTCGACGGGGGATTTTCACTCGGTTCAAACTCAAAGAATGCTCGAAATTGGATTCGGATTTCGTCGCAGCGTGGAAGTGAAAACTAAAGGAGAACTGCAGTCTGCGAAACGAAAAACACTAGAGCGGTTTACCCAACTCGCCGGCAAAAAAGCAAGCCTTTGACGTCCTAGAAAATGCACGATGTACTTCTGTCTAGATGCTGTCTGAGTTGGGGAGCTGAGACAGACCCAAATCCTTCCAGATTAATTGTAGGTTTCAAAGTGCCACTTTAATACTAAAACAGAGAAATGACTATCATTAAGGCAACAGCATTATCTTTACAAGCGTGCCAGTTGCTCTGTTTTGGCTCGATTTGTCAAGGAACGCAATGGGTCGGAAATAAAAGAAGACATTTACGAGAATTGACAAGAGACAATGAGTATTTCGTGGATATGATATATTTCGATGAGTTAATGGTCAACTTGTCTTTTCTATCATGGCATGGTAGATAATGGTACTTCAATAGCTAGCCGGCTGAAGTACATGTCAATGAAACCAGGGTCCGCATAGTATCTCACGCCTGGTCAACCCAGGATAGGTTTCGTAATCTTTTCAATCCAAGATTTACTTCTCAATCTTCAATGTGCTTTTATTTTCACTAAAACATCCGTGCACACAAGCCAAACTAAATGTAATCGTGTAATTATAGTTGTTGAAGCCCAGCCCTAATCAAACGAGAGAGATGCCATTATTGAGAGACAGGCCGGCAATGTAATGAAGAGAGAGAATTATGGTGATTCAGTGGTAGAAGGTCCGCCATGAGCACTCCAGTTTGGACGACATGCACCATAAAAAGCAGGAGCATCATTTCCATCTCCAACGGGGATAAGATGAGCGAAATGAAACAAATTGGATGTTTTATTGAGGAAGACAATATATAGGACATCTTGAGAAGAATTATTGTCCGCATCCAAGATGGCGTCTGTATTCATCTGGTCTAGAAATTGGTCTTTACCAGGGCAATGGGTGTAATAAATTACCGCCTGAATTGTGTCTGAACGAACCGAACCGAGACAATCTGGTGGTCAGGGGTTTAGTGCTGCAGCCAAGCTCGGCGTTCTTATTTCGCTCCCAGGGCAAGATGAAGATCATCGCAGATTACACGCAGACAGGACAGCATCCATGAAATGATCCAGGACTACGTTTGCAGACTTACACAAAGAGACGGTTAACCGACTTTATTTACTAATTGAAAGTCCCGATCAGTCACGTTCTATCTTCTTCACATCGTAAGAAAATGTGTTTTCATTTTCTTTAATGGAGTTTATAAAGACTTCGTGCTACGGCTCGGGACGCCGTTTAAGTAGCTTACGAGAAGATTGTCTGATGCTCACTATGGTACTTGAGAAAAGTCCTAATAAGTAATTTCCTATTTCCACGAAAGAAAAAAGCCTGTAACTGAAAGCCTGTTCGTTCGTACGTCACACAGGCGTGAAGTTTTTGGCCATCTCTCATGCTTTCACGAGCTCAGGTAACACGGTTAGCATGAGAGACCAAAACCGTACATATGAAATTTTGTACATCACCGTCATAATAGCAGTTCCACACGTTGTTTGTGTGTGTGCTTCAGAGAACGCAGACGTGCACACATGATCAAACACGTCTTTGATAAAGTCGCAGTGTGGGGATGATTTCTTTTTTACACTCGACGCCGACTAAATTACTAATCTGGTATCACGAGCAGAAAATTTGTGACGCGCATTTTCGTTGAGCAGCTGGCATAAGGAAGCTACGTCTCTTCTCAGCTGAAAACCGAATTTAGATCTATTAATCCTAGGTACGGCATTATAGGTCTATGCTGGTGCTCACGGCAATGGGGGTCTCCTCTCCTCTCAACCAAATCTAAGACATAAGCTAGCGCTTGGGCTGGTTGAGATATCGCTTGAAAGCGTTTTGATAGGCTTGTGCTGGGTACAGCAGGCAACCTTTCAGTGGCGTAGCTTCCTTCCCCGCCCACCGCAAGATTAAGTTTAACTGCGGGCCCCACAAAAATGTCTTGTAAAATGCGTACGAAACGAACAGAAACCATGTGCCGGACGACAAATGAGGCTCTCGTCTCCCTTTTAGTTACTTTTCGGTTACATGAGGCGCGTTGAAGGTACCGAACAGCAACTATAACGAGTAGCTAAAGCTCCTAAAGCTCCTACCTTCTCCCTATTATCAACAGTTAATTAACTAATGTTGGTATAACTAGCGCCCTTACACATTCAGCATGCCCTTACATTTTAAATTGGCTCCAGAAGCGTATTTTCTGATACTCTCGCTTTAAAATGGTGACCCTAGCAAAAAAGTTGTCTGTTCGGATACCAATCTGTATATACCATTACTTCTAGTCAGAGTTAGCCAAATTAAAGCCGAAATTAATATGTATTTTCGTGTTGACAATATTTTAACTTGCAATTTGTGAAGAGAACTGACTAATGACAGCGAGTCTCTCCAAAATACCTACAGAGCCTTATTGTTGTTGCGGGAAGTTTTCTAGGCCTGAACGGCCACGTTTAAAGCGTGCTATAGAAAAAGTGCACAGCTAGCAGCATGTGAAGTAAAATATATATTAGTTTGAAAACTTTCCCTTTTTTACTCACAAAAAATACGCGAAACAAGAATCGAATCCCATGCTTGTCTGGTCCAACAGTTAAACGTTATTTTCAAATTGGCACCACACACCCTTGTATAGTCTTTGCTTTGGTTAGGAGTGCACGGCATTAGAGGTGATTAGGTTTATCTTTTTTGAAATCAATATTTAATTGACAGGACTCAGGTTTTATACCAGTGTAGCCTTGGTAGCTGACTCGAGCGCAGAGCCGTGTTTCCAAATACCAAATTGCCTCCCCAACCCATCAGTTATAGGTACAGCAATATGGCATGTGAGGGTTGCTTTTGGTCTACGAGATATTTGACAACATAGCCAGACCCATTTATTCTGATAGATAACATGTTCGGAATGTTAATGTGGATACTTACAAGTGCAAGGATTAACCGCGTTTCAAAATTCCGTGCACTCCCAACTAAAGCAAAGACTATACGGAACTCTTACATTTTTTTTAAAATTGTAAACTAGAAGTGTAGTCAAATTAAAGCAAACAATTGTTTGGGGCTCCGATCTCCACTCCCCGCTCCGCCACTGCAGCCATGAAACGCATGCTCATTGCTCAGCCAGGTAGACACACACGCACGAACGCGTAAACTTAACAGTATGTAACTTCTTCGTACACAAATAAGCACGACACAAGTTTGCTTCAAGAAGTCCACGGCGAGCGTTTGCTAATGACACTAGCACACCACGCACGTGCTACCGTCAAACACACACCGACACACACAGACACACACACGAGCGCACGCGGAAAATATACGTCGCTGCATTTTCATTGCTGTACGGCTCGTTTTTATAGCCATCTTGATGTTGCGAAAACTTCTACGCTTGGCTACGAAACATCCGCGAACAAATTAGCAATTTAAATTCAGTTAATAAATATTACACCCAGATTAGAGCGTAAGTCGCGAGTGAGTTTTACGTTCAACGGGGTAAAGTTATTTACTGTGTGCACCACACATTTTGATGCTTGAAATGTGTATTAAATATTTTAACATTTAAACTCGCTCATAAGGGCTCATCCATGTAGTGAGAGATTTTTAGTTCAGTGATAAAGTGAGTAATCCATTTTACGCGGCAGGATTATTAGACACAATGAAACCGATGAAACGTTCGAGAGGTAATAATCCCATCCAACAAACTAATGGTATTGTGATCCATGAAAGCGGCGCCGAATAATAGATAATGACTAGGTATTGTGAGCCAGCATAATTGGAAAGCAATTAATCGGTTAACGAAATGAAACACCAATATCTGATCGATCATATTACCAGCATTCTTTCTACCAGCAACTTTCTTGCACAAGCCTACATACAGTAACAAAAACTATCATGTCCAAGAACATTTATTTTATCATTTCGTGTAATATGTACTATGCAAGCAACTAAGCATTATTCGTGTAAATGCTTTAGGGCCAGTTTTTCAGTGGGCCGTTAAATCTTAACGGTCCGTTAGGATAAGAATCAAGACATCTGATTGGCTGTTGCCATGGTAATAACAAGTTAACGGACCGTCAGGTATTTAACGGGCTGCTGAAAAACCGGCCCTTAATTGATAAAAATATCTCCAGGGCTGCAGATAAGCTAACGTGGAATATACCGTGATATTATAATGAAACCATTTCTAGCATTACACACTGTTAGAAAAGAGAACGGAGATCATAATAAAAAAGCTTGCTTTGACAACACGGCAAATGAATTGAAGCTAAATTTCCAACGAGTTTTTCCGCTACTTTTCCAGACCGACTTTTCCGACTGTATTCATCGTTTTTTTTAGATATTGGTGTGGGATTGGCAAAGGCGCCTGCCTGCCTGCCTGCCTGCCTGCCTGCCTGCCTGCCTGCCTGCCTGCCTGCAGGCCTTATACCCTTGGTCCAAA
>QKMV01002085.1:0-14098 GCA_003287335.1 Lednia tumana
GTTCTAAAAATTATTACTAGCCGTGTAATTGGCTTTAAAAGTTTATTCTTTGTCAGCAGTATCCACTGTTTGAGGGCGCAGTAAACAGAGAATCAGTTTACTCTTCAGCGCAGAAAAACGTGACTCCTTTCGAAAAGGGCGTGAAGCAGGGGTCTTCTGGGTGGTTTTTTATACAGGATTAGCTAACGCGTCGGGGTCAGGGTATATTTCGTGGAAAAAGACTACCGGAGGTAATAATACGCCAGTAAGAGCTTGCCCCTGGCGGCCATGATTTGCAAGAAGATCTGTATGTGGCACTGATAATATGCCAGAGCTTGTAGTAATAACAAATATTCCGTTTCACCGTCACCGAGTCTGCCCTTTCCCCCTTGAGTTCCGTGATCGCGTTCATCAACATCCTATCACTCACCGACGCCGATAGTCGTCCAGTACGCCACAGGGCGCTCGCGTCAATGCAGTGCGTCGTTAAACACGGCGGCCGATAAATCATTGGCCGTCAAGAGGGCTTCGAATGCACCAGTGGTGGGCGGTCCCGGCCGCCGAGTGGCAACAGATGTGCGGCGGGCCATTCTTCAAACGGGCGCGTAGTGTGTCGCGTGCACTATTTCATTTCACTTGCCGGCTTTGTCCCGCGGGAGCGCGAGAGAGCCGCGACGATGTGCATGTGTGTGTGAGCGAGAGAACGAGTTGCGAGGAAATCAATCCGCGTGATTCAAGGCGAAACACAAAGTTTCGCGAATCGGCAGAGAGCAAAAAAAACGAGCGCAAGGAATTGTCGCGAGAATCTGTTCGCGTTTTCCAGTTTGCAAAAGAGACGCTGGAGAGAGGAACTCGATTAATTTCACGTTAATGCGTTTAGTGCAACATCCGGTAGAGTGCATTGGAATCTGATTAGCGAACGTCAATTGTGGGCACGTGTTAGGCTGGCTGTCTGGCCGTAAGACACATTTCGGTTCTCACCATGTTTTGTCTACTCCGAAACTCGTTACAATGTAGTGACGGCTTTTGCCAAACTAACCATCGAAATTCTAGCCACTCGGGCTTTCCGCAATGTGTAATATTTTCCCCGATTCTGTAGTGGGTCATATCGGGCAAAGACATGACTCTTTTCACGCGACACCGGCTTATAAGAAGCCACTCCAAAAATTCTACTCTATAGATGATAAGAATTTGGCAGTTAATGCATTTCTTATGGGCCTACGTTTTTGTAGAGCCTTATTGACTCTGGAATGGCAGTTTTTAAAGTAGTCTACATCCTCCTTCTTTGCGAACACAACTTTGCGTTCCGAAATTGAGTAGAATATAATAATTCCCCACAAATTCCCCTCAACCCGGAATTCTGAAGTATATGCTGCGATCTACAAATCCAGATTTTCTGCGCCTACTAAAAGGGTTTCGAGCAGTAGTGGGCGATACCACATTTGACAAAAGTAGAAAAAAATTGAGCTCAAGTAGATCTTTCAGCGTAGTTCTTCTACATCGATGTAAAAAATGGAAATACAGAGTTTGTTCTGTTGTACAGCTTACATTTTGCAGCACCTCGATAGATATAAGAAAAAGCTTCACGTTGTTAAAACACTCTGTAAAACCTTTCACAACAAGAATGACCATCTTTACCAATTTTAGTTATCACTTTCTCTGCTTGAACAATGTGCAGCTGCCTTTTGGACGGTTCCCATATATACATCTCTGATTGGCCCATTTAAACCAAAACCAAATTTGGACCATGAATCCAGAAGCATAAACAACTATTGGCCACAGCAATATTCTCTTTTGTCTTGGTTCGTGACCTTGAAAGCTAAATATCAACTTACAACTTTTTGCGGGTTAGACAGTTAGGACATTCAGATTGAGGGCGTCAGTGCGCCTCTGATGTACAAAAAATCTGAATTTGTATATTTTGTGACACTGCTCTAGACCCTAATCCATCCTAGGCCTGAGCCTTGTCGACCTATATGGTGATACGGCACTCTCATAGTGTGATTGCATTCTATGCAATTTAGATTTGAAATTAATTTTGTGCAATTTCCACGGACTGCATTGGAAGCTGATCGTCGGACATATTGTCACCAGCGGCGAAGCGTCAGGAGAGATAAAGTAGACACTGTCTACCCTGAAAAACAGGAGAAAGCACCTTAGCTTGATGACAATTGTAGATGTTTGTTAATTTTCATTACATTGCGTAAACAAGCACAGTTGCGCTTTTTTCCCAGCTACTTGCTGGTTACCATGGGAGCGTTGATTGACATTTACGCGTGTGGTTGATTAAAGATCCGATCAATTACCCTCTTTGTCGATATGGAGGTGGAAACACTGCTAGTGACCATTCATACCAAGGTCCATTTCTGTTCGGGAGAGAGACTGGAGAGTTTGAAGTTAGTGTGACAGCTTCACTCCGCTTGCAATCCACCTCTTTACAGTATGGATTAGTGAAGGAATCCAATGCTGTTAGAGTTGTACCATCCTTCGGAAGGGACGATACGCGGTGGTCCCCTTGGTGCTTTTCGACAGGAGTACGTTACGTGCCGGCACCGAGTTTCCCCTCTTCCATCTTAGGTTCATCATCACCCTCATTATCACCCTATCATTTACCGACCCCAATAGACCAGTGCCACAGGGCCAGTTGTCACTACAGTACGTCGTAAACACCACTATATACAAAAAAACAGTGCTAGTGGTGATGAGTAATTATTATTGATAATTTTGGAGGCAAGAGAGCTAGAATTTTGCAGGATGTAGATTGGAAAATGTGAAAAGGTTTTGGCAGCACATCCATGGAAATATTGCATGTCTAGTTGACGCCACTGCTTGTGACACCGCGAGGGCGGCGTTGGCGGTGACCCAGTTAGCAGGTGGCACAGGTGGCGCACGAGATGGCAAAACGCGGCCCCAGACGAGCTGTGACAATGACGGATAGTCCGAGTGTGTCATAACGCCCCGCGACGCTCGCCGGGTGAGCCCATTGCCTCGGCAGGGCGTCGCGACGCGGCGAGACGACGGGCGTAATGGGAAATCTCGAGGAAACCGATCGGGCGAATCAATTTCGCCCCGCGAACGCCGCGCGATAATAGCTGCCGGCGATGGCGTCACGGTCACGTGGTTTCTGCGGCTGTGGCTGGCGACGCCACCCCGAGTTAACGGGTTCGACATTAGGAACGCGTCGAACGGGAGATTAGTTGTGATCCATTGACTTTCATTTGTGTGTGCTCTCGTCTCGATTCATTTTTCGTAGCTAGTCATCTTGAATGTTCACTTTTAACTGACATTTGAATGAAAATTTGCCATACCAAGAACCAATCAATGGCAGGAACACTCATTTCCTTTGTAGACTGGAATTTTAAAAAGCTTATAACAGTAGAGGGCTGAGGTGCCAACTGTATAAAAAACTTTCTGAGCGCGTCCAAGTAGGAACAAAATTACTAGCGATACTAATTCCATTTTGCAACGATATTTCGCTTATATTTTTGTCTTCTATTATTCAAACTCTTATATTTAACACATATTTATAGGCGTGAAAATAAAAAAAACTAGCACATAGTTGGAACCAAATAGTTTTAGCATGTTTCCAGCAGTGAACTTTTGCAATAGTAAGCTTCAAATACGGCCGTTTAGGCCTGGGAAACCTTGCGGTAACAAGACTGTATTGCAAGCTTCAAACATGGCCGTTAAGCCTTGGAAACCTCATCGTAACAAGACTGTAGGGTCAGTTTTTCAGTAATCTGTTAAGAACTTAAAAATCCCGCTGAAAAGATTTTTCGGAAAGAATGTTAAAAATGAGCCAAAGAAATATCCATGTGGCTGCTTGGTGTTTTTAAAAGTCGTGGGTTCACCGGAAGTAATGTTCACTTTTTCCGTACCCGTACTGCCAAGAAAATCTATATTCATCTATTTTTTAACGGATTTTCATTGGATTATTTCAGCCACATTGGACACGCAATGTGAAAACAAACACAAACTTTCACTGCACATTTAATCTTGCTTCGAATGCTCACGGTGAGATATAATTATTTAATTGAGAACTTGGCTTTTCTGCATGGAAGCTGTAAGGTGGAATGAGATGGGCAGGTTAAAAAACACATCAGATTTGCAGTTGCTTTTAACTACTGCAGTTAAACTATAAGTGGCAGAGTCACCAAACTTGATTAACTCCAGGAGAATTTAACTGGCTTACTGAAAAGATGTATTGGAAATGATTTTTTTTAAATTTTTGAAGATGCCTGATTTTTGGTGGGATATTATCATTTTTTTCAACTTAAATAAGGTTTTTTTAAAACTGATGAATACAAAAATTTGAAACACATTTTTTTAAAAGCCAGTCAGATTTTCTTAAAAGTAAACCAAGTTTGACGCCTCTGCTACTTATGGTTTAGCTGCGGCAATGGACCACTAGCGTTCCAGAGGCGATCAACATTGGGGGATTTTTAACGCCATAAGAAAAGCATTGTCCCCCAATGTTGATTGACTCTGGAATTCCTTTATCACTAGTCGTCCATTAAAATACACTTCAAATCGGGTGGGTTTTCCCAGTAGCCTCTCACCCAGCCTTAACCAGTAGGCGAAGAATCTTGTAAAAACGCTGTCGTTTCCCTTTTTCCACCACCATCTTTGTTGCCCTCGTCGGCGTTAATCTTCGCTTTACCACGGCCACCCCCCATCACGGCAAACAAAGCTTCCTATCTGGGATCGAGCACCGATCGACGCGACCAATAAATCGTAATTGATATTCACGCCGAGGCGAGCGCTGCGATCAGATGACACGGGCCGATGTAAATGTATTGCCCCTACGCACGGCGACATTGATGGAACGACGCCGGCAATAAACCACCCCTCCTCCCCCAACCTGCCGTGGAAATTGCGAACACAATCGGCGGTAACGCGCTCGCACCTTGCTACCCCCCTAACCCCTTCACCAGCCCCCTCTCGTGCCCCAAAATACCCACGGCAACCGCTGCCAAATGACGGAAAACAGTTGAATAAAGTGGGCCACTTGATTCTCACTCTTTTGTTGTCTCGCATGCAAGGCTGGGCCCAATTTCGCTGTCACCACGAAAGAGGGCGGGATCAAATCTTGCATGCCTCCCCGATTCAAAGCCAAATTTCAGCCCCGCAGGCAGTTTTTTTTTGTGTACTACACGAGCGTTCGTTTATGCACATTTGACACTCAAAAACTGTCCTTTTTTCGCCTGTATTTGGTGACGAGTTTTGAAGCATTCGAAGCCTGGAATATCCCAACAGTGCCGCGGGCAATTTTTCCAGGTCTAATTATGATTTTTTTTCGACGTTTTGGAGCGTTTCGATCAGCAAATATAGCCGTACTGTTAAACAAATAACCGGGTGAAAGGGCAACGCTGAAAAACGCAAAAATGTCTGGCTTGACGAGAACGTTTTCACGTTTAGTCCCCCCCTCCCCCCCCGTGGAAGCCGAATGGATCAAGAGTCCTAGGTGGGGGGCAGGGGGTTCAATTGTTCCCCTCTATGTAGACGCCCACGGAAATTAACGAATCTATTGTGGCCAGAAAATGACGATGAGTTGTGCCCGAATTCTCAAGTTTTCCGGAGCTTGTTTTCAGTGGATGTGATCTTGGTCTGTTCTCGCTGCAGAAGCTGCGATAGAATTTTACCATCTCCCAAGTTGGAAGCTTGTGTGTGCATATATATATATATATGTATCTCACCAAAGCATACCCCAAAGCGACTCTTCCAAACAGTGCTTTGCAAATTGCAATACGCTGTATCATGGTAAGATATTACAGCAATTTCATTATAGGAACAAGAGCGAGTGGTGCTTATTCCTTGAGCCGAGCTCACGTTCTGATTAATTAATTTCTTCTCGAGTAAAAATATTAGCGAAATTGCTCGCAAATTGTATTTGTCATCCGCGAAATAATTAACCAATTTTAAAACTTTCCCTAATCGATGAAGTTGGCAAAAGTTGAGAGCGAGTTAGTTGTAAAGAGAATTAAAAAGTTAAAATGGAGTTCGGTTAGGTCGGTCGGACATCTGGTTGGTGATTCGAGCCGTCGACGAGGAAAACTCATCAAGACGACGCCGAAAACGACGACGACGACAACGACGTGGTGTGGATACTGACGACGCTGACGACGTCGAATTTCATTGATTTTGTGGTATTGTACGCCACACTGTTATTGATAACTGACCATGCGACGCTGACAAAAATGACTTCGTACATTGGCAGACTTGAATTAAGACCCAGCTTTTCCGTTCTTATATATGTTACAGAGGCCTGTGAAAAATCAAGCCGTCGATTAACTTGTCATTACCGTGGTAGCAGCCAATCGGTTCCCTTAATTTTTTGTTAACGGATTATGAAGTTCTTAACAAATCACTGAAAAGTTGGCCCTGAATAGAGCAACAAGAGATTGACCACGAAAATGTTGCTTGTTATGTAGTTATATTATGTTGAAGAAGAAAATCTGGAAAATTTACAAGTTTCAGCAAGCGCTGAAAACGTTCTATGATGTCAAGAGTGACCCATCGCAATGTTTCTTAGCTTCGGTGATCTCACGAGAATCGGTGTCTCCTAATTGCCAAACCGTTCGGTCACCCATGACCCAGTACAATGTTGCTTAGCTTCGATGATCACACGAGAACAGATGTCTTCAACATGCCAAACCATTCGGTCATGACCCAGCGCAATATTGCTCATTTTTGGTGATCACACGAGAACCGGTGTTTCCAGCATGCCGAACCGTGCGTTCACCCATGAACCAGCGCAAACCGATCTTTCCGATGTCCAAACGCTCGTTGCGACGCCAACGTCGCTGACACCGACGCCAACGTCGCTGACACGACGCCAACGTCGATACATGACGCTAACGTCGCTGACACGACGCCAACGTCACTGACACGACACCAACGTCGCTACACAACGCCAACGTCGCTGACACGACGCCAACGTCGCTGACACGACACTAACGTCGCTGACACGACACCAACGTCGCTACACAACGCCAACGTCGCTGACACGATGCCAACGTCGCTGACACGACGCTAACGTCGCTGACACCGACGCCAACGTCGCTGACACCGACGCCAACGTCGCTGACACGACGCCAACGTCGATACACGACGCCAACGTTGCTGACACGACGCCAACGTCGATACACGACGCTAACGTCGCTGACACGACGCCAACGTCGCTGACACGACACTAACGTCGCTACACAACGCCAACGTCGCTGACACGACGCCAACGTCGCTGACACGACGCCAACGTCGCTGACACGACGCAAACGTTGCTGACACCGACGCCAACGCGGCTGACACCGACGCCAACGTCGCTGACACGACGCCAACTTCGATACACGACGCTAACGTCGCTGACACGACGCCAACGTCGCTGACACGACACCAACGTCGCTACACAACGCCAACGTCGCTACACGACGCCAACGTCGCTACACAACGCCAACGTCGCTGACACCGACGCCCGTCAAACCAGTGCGTGTGATTAAAGCGTGTGGCTATCCAACGCAGCGGCACAAAGGCTAAACAAAGACGCATCACGGCTGACGGCGTGACGAGATGAGCCTCGTGGATTACACGGCTAATGGAGGCAGGTAGGACGTGCCGAAGACGGCAACACGGCGCATTAAGACTTCCTTCCTTGACGGCGACGTCATCGGGTTCATCATCGCTGAATAGTAATGGCGACGTGGCAACGCCTAATAAACAGCCCCGCTGCTCGGGGCTCGTGGATTAATGACTTACGCACGCGGGGTGGTAGGCGGGGGTGAATTAACAACGTGATTATCAATTTAGGCTTAAGATTTCAGGCTCGCTAGGGGGGCAGAATTGGGAAGGAACAGTGAAATATATGGAGCGATCTAGATTGAAGAGAAGTGTCGCCGCTGCTCGAATGTCTCTCTCCTATTGTAATTCGACTTCTTCAATGTCCACTGTTTTTTGGGAGTCGAAGTTTCTGGGGGCAATTTTAATTGTTGATTTTCATTACAGCATGGTTCGATTAAAACCTGTAAAAACAACCTGTAACAACTTGTTAACGGCCAATGGAACCAGAGAGGTTCCCGGGTGAACCAGGCCGGAACCCCTGAAACCCCACTGGTTCCGAGTCCCTGATTGTCCCTTCTTAGCTCGAGGCCAAGACTGAGACTCATATTTGAAGACGGAGTCCAAGACATATAGACCGTCGTTTGTTTATCGTATGAAGTTTTGAGTTACACACTCGTGGGTTCTCGCCTTGGCCGTTGTTTTAGTTAATCCCAACAATTAGATTTACCCCACGTGCGCAGAACACATATCACAATACGCGCCCGAGTTGAAGGAAAGAAATCCAGAGCCTCATGAACCCAAAACCTCTGAAAACCCGTATTTTGAAGACCAAACGCGTTCTAGATCCTTACTTGGAAACAAAGGCAATAAAATTCCTCAAAAGTAGAGAGTGGAATGCTTAGACCGCAACCGCTAAAGCCCAAAACGTGGAACGAAGATCGAGACCGGGACTGTGAAAACATACACGTTATTTCTGTCTCCGAATAAAATCTGAGGCTGCCCCTGGCAGTCAAAACGGCTGACTGGGAAAACTTCGCACCGCCAACTAATGTTTCCTTTCCAGCGGCGTGACGCGAGGGGGTAACGCGTCGCTTCGAGAAGTTAAAACATATTCAAGTCCAGACTGCTCTCGCGTACACCGTCGCGCAAGCTTGATCACGAGACCTCGAGTGGTAACCTGATTGGCTAGAAGCTCGCGTGGCTCTCGCGGAGACCATCGCGTCGCGACGCTATAAAGGAGGTATGACGGTAGCGACGCGGCGTCGAATGGTACGAGCCTCGCAAACATAGCACCAGTCACGTGATACGATATCACGTGACACCACGTGACACCACGTGATACTCTCGAATTAGTTCCCGTCTGACGAGGGGCACGGAGACCACGAAGAGACGGAGTTGCAGGACCGACGCGGGGACGAAGAGGAGACCGACGCGAATACGATATGCAAACGTTGAATTTCACGAGCAGACGAATATTGGAGACAAAGGAACGACGCCGTACAATATCCAACAAACTCTGCGAAGACAAAAAAAGGAAAACTTTGAGATGTGGACATCTGACATGGCTTCCTTCGCGTCTGAAAATGTTATAAAATGTCAGACTTTTTTTCTTTCGGCTAAATTTCACTGCGTCTGCGAAGAACTAAGTTGTTTGAGCTTGAGATAAGAAATCATTAAAATGTAAAAAAAAAAAAAACGTGGAAGGAAGGAAGAAAACGAAGAAACGAATAGAAAACTTTCATTATTATGCATATAAAGCTATCAAAAAGAACTCCCTTCAGAGCGCTGGCACATATATAGGATGATGAAGAAACCCACACGGTATTATGATAAGATTGATCTGTAAAGTAGGAAAGATATTCATCTCCACCCGGTTGCGAGAGAGGCTTTCTTGACAGGCAATAAGAGGTCATGACTCATATCGGCAATACATTACAACGGGATTACAGGAGATGGGGCCACACCGTCCTAATCGCTGAAGTTGAATCTTACTCAATCAGAAACCTAAGAAGTAAATATCGTCCCAGATTTTATTCACTTGCTTTTATACGCCAAACTCAAATACCCCATCAGTAAACGAACGACGTTTTCTCGTCAACACATTATCCATGCACCACAATTTTATGAATCCACAAACAAGGATTTGTGGTATACCGTGGAAGTAAAAAATGTAAAAAAGCTAACATTACATGCCTTTCAAACCCAATTTTTTTGCATTGGTTGTGATGGCTAGGTATTTATTTTCCTTGTTTGTTTTATTTTCAATCTATTTTGACAGTTTATGTTACGTTAAATGGCGTTTAAAATAATATTTTGTTACGGCATTCTTTAAACTCAAGCCTGTCTGCTGTCTCTCACATGTAATATTCTTTCATACAAACCAATGACCATGTTAAGCAAACAGTTATGTGGAAAAAAAAGTCTTGGATCCAACAAAGTTTAATACTTAAGAGCGGAGGTTTTGAAAGCCGTTAAGAGATAGTGTTGCGTTAACGAGAATACTCTCTTTGAAATGACTTGTAGGCCCTACAAAGAGCTTGGAAAAATACGAGGCCCTAAAAGGCCTAAAAAAGGTATGAAAAAAACCAGGCCCTTATAGAGCCGAAAAGTAATTTAAAAAAGGACATTCCCGTTAATAGAACACTGCCACTCTTGAAATCGCAAGCATCAAATATGACTGCGTTCAGGCCTTGGCAACCTTGTGGTAAATCTTGTGAAACCTTCACAGTAAATTTCGCTGGCCATGACTGGCATGTAACTAACTCAATCCATTTCAGGCGTGAACTTCGCAGACTGCAGCAGCCTGCTTCGATTGGCCTCCATTTAATCCTCCCGGTGACAAGTGTCTTCTAATACTTTATCGCGAAGCCCAGATCGGCACGTGTACGTGTGGACATGAGAGTATGTGTGGGTGTGTGTGTGTGTGTGTGTGCGCGCTGTGCTTTATTTCGCAATATATTGCAAAGTTTCATAAGCCTCGACCGGGTCGAGCTGGGCCGGGCGACGGGTGGAGGGTGGGCGATGGAACGCATTGGTTGAAGCGCCAGCGTCCACGTGGGAGTCGCGGTAACATCGCGGCAAGGCACCCTCTGCTTTAGAAAACGAACCTCGCTCGGAGGATAGCGGATGAGAATTATTAACGGGACACGTCCAGAAGTACTGTTTTCGGTGCCATTACACAAGACGGTGATTTTAGCGCGGCGATCTTTCACACTGCTTTACTTCGCGGAAACTCTGATCGTAGTATATCAATCTTTTGTTTGGTTTTGTTTCACTGTCAGAGCGATTTACTCCCTGAAAATGTGAGCAGCATAGTTCGCGTAACTTCGGGGAATCTCTAGTGGATTTCTTAGAGTTTTTTCTCCGTTTCAAACAGTTTTTCTGAAAACTTGTGCTAAGATAAGCAGATAGACATGAGTGTAATTTTACTACTCCGTATATCATGCATTTAATTAACTAACTCTAATTAAATGTAGGTCTTGTCTTCACAATATATCAACCTTTGAGATGCATGAGCAGAATGCTAAGCAAGCTACCCGCTATCACTCAACATCCCAGCTTGGTGCGAGCAGTGTTATCACGGTCTTGAGTCTATCAACATCTAACACCACCTCCGACTAATCACTCTGTAATCACTTTACCCTCAATAAACACACACTTGTGCGTTCATCATCGACATCTCGTGAATTGAATGGCGTTTACCCCAAAATAGCTGCACTTCCAGCCATCTCCTACACTTACTATAAAAGTCGCTAGTTCTACTACTCGACCAACGCTACTGGATCTTCTCTTTATTCAAAAAATTATTGGCAAAAATTATTCATCGGAGTCTGAGTGCAGTCACAAAATCGAAAACTAGAACAAAAATAAACAAAGGCTGTTTTTCTATAACCTGAGTTGTCTTTTTATCTTGATTTCATAGTAAATCTGACAAATCTAGTTCATCTGTGGTTATTTTTAAACAGACACAACTCTCTGAAATGCTTTCGAGTGTTTTTTTTTGTGTGTTTCTGCTGTCGCTGAAGATGCTCGTTTACATCTGAGAAAAAACCCTCCTCGGAAGCGTTTATTCATGTCTTCTACGATTTCAAGCCACTACAAACCTCGGTGCTCACTCCTCTTGAATGTTAATTCGGCGATCCTAGTTAAGGGTGCTTGTAGACGCTTGATTGCCAGCTTTCTGATTGAAATGTGGTTTGGATTCGGTATATTCCAGTTCGTTCAGTTAAAACAAGTTTTGTGTCGTCACTGGCGAACGGGTGGGATCCGTGCACGATTTACAACCAGGGATGCGGGAAAGTTTAAAAAATGACGTCACTAAATCGTGGCGGCTGACACGCTATCATTCATGTATGAACCCGTTTCATTCACGTGCCCGGGAAGTGCATTTGACAGCACTTCCTCGGTATGTCTCAATCTAGACGTTCTATCGTGGAAATTCATCTGCCAGAGAGCGTCGTTTTTCTCCGTTTCTTCGCAGATTCGAATCCACTCCGTCCGCGTTTGGCTCCGCTGAAAATATCTGGAGCAAATGATTAAAATTATCCAATTAAGTCGAAAGCATTTCCGTTTACTCTAACGAGATCTTTTATTCGGTAGAAAAAGTCGAGATCAACTCGAGTCTGGTCTGTCTAACTTTGTTATTACTTACCTACCTAGTCGAATCGCAGCTCGACGTTTATTAATTTCATTGTGTTTGACTGGGACCGAGGCTTCTGCATCAACTTCAAAACTCCAGCCACAGCCAACAACCAAGCTCTCGACGCTAGCAAACACTAGAAATTGAAACATCTCCTCACAATCAAATTACCCACTTTCCGAGTGCAGTTGCACTCGGAAAACTCAATCTGGAATCAACAGTTAAGTCCAGAGCGGCCCGCGTATGAATGCCTACCGTCGCGCGATTCCTTCTCAGACATTTCTCAGCGTGGTCGTCGTCCCTGCGGAGGCGTCGTGCCCCGGGGTCAAGTCACGTGACCGTCAGCTGGCACGACGCCCCGAGGATGACAAAGCGACAAGCCCACTACGTCCAGGTGTGACCCGAAACTGGGCCACCCCGAAGGGTCTCGGGGATTTCAATTTTTGCCCACGACGGTTTTGTGTGTTGCGATTTTCGACGGGTTTACGGAATTCCGTGGCTTGCGCTGACGATTTCGCCTTATAGCGTCGTAAATCGTCGAGGGCCCGAGAGTCGTATAACGCCGAGAAGAAGCGCCGTTTACGGACGTAATTTCGCCTGCCGTTCGCCCAGCTACGCGATGCACGCCGGCTAATTATTAGCGGGGGCAATTTAAAAGCGCAAAACACATTCGAATCGCATGACGTCACGAGCAACTAGAAATCTGCTGTAAGTTTGTCATGCAAAACTACGGCAAACCATGAAGTGGGGTGTGACTTTTATGTGAAGTGCACTAAAACGTTTTCCTGCCTTGTTCAACAAAAAAAAAACGTAGAAACGCTCGCTCGTTAGATTTTTAATGTTTCTCTGCATTAAATACGATTTTAATGCAGGCCGTAAAGTGCTGCGCGCGCAGTGTACGCCATTAACTCGGCTATCGCGGCGGAAAGTGTGGCATATTCCAAATTTTATGTGCCAGCCAGGTACCTCTGCAGAGCACGCCCTGGGTGTGAGCGGCATTCTCCGAACGGACTGCAATATCCACGTAATGCGAGACGGAATTCTGCACGGCTCGGTGAACGAAAAACGTGATCGCCGCGTCCTTGTCGCCGATTTCGCGAACCTTCGCGTTTCGATTGCATGTTTTTTGTCGTGTTTGCTGAGTAAACACAATGTCGAGTTTGCATGCCGATTCGTGGATGCTGAATAAGCCACCGTTGCTGAGTCCCAGCTGTCATGCACAACTCTAAAACTAACTCTTGGGACGCTTTAGTTCAATTTCGAGTAACATTTTGATGTGACTATGAGGATAATAGTTTTATTTGACATTTCGATCAGCAGCTTGCTGCGTTGATTTGAAATTTTGTGAACAGTTGTGACCCAGTAATGGTTGCATTTCTATATTCATCCAGACGATAGAGATCTTCGAGCAAACTTAACATTACAAGGATTAAACATTTAAAGCCAAATACACGGCTAGTAATCATTTTAAGAATATTAAAATCATTCCTAAAATTCCGGCTTACGAAAAGAAAAAAGTGTCTTGTTAAGCTCAGTGGTTAGAGCATTTGTCCGGTTAGCAACAGGTCCGGGGTTCGAGTGCTCAAGTAAGCAGGTATTTTTGAAGTGATTTTAATATGCTTAAAACTTATAATTTGTAGACGCAACTTTCCTTCGATTACAATACCAGCTTTTAAGCTTATTCATAGAAAAGTAAATATCCTAGAAAGATCGTTCACCCCGTAAACCAGAGCAGTGTTTACACAACCAGAGCAGTGCAGAGCCCAGAGCACCAGAGCAGTGCAGTGCACCAGAGCAGTGTTTACACAACCAGAGCAGTGCAGAGCCCAGAGCACCAGAGCAGTGCAGTGCACCAGAGCAGTGTTTACACAACCAGAGCAGTGCAGAGCCCAGAGCACCAGAGCAGTGCAGTGCACCAGAGCAGTG
>QKMV01002087.1:0-14095 GCA_003287335.1 Lednia tumana
ATTTTAATGTATTGCACATTGTAGCTAATTTTTTTTAATATCAATTCATTCTTTGTATATCTAATAGTAGTTGCATGAAAGTTGATGTCACAATTTTTACAGAGTCCGGCTGGAAATTACCGGATTTTCAATATAACAGCATCCCTCTTTTCCTTCCTGTGTCGTCAACTAGAATATTTTACAGGCCACCGATCTAAGTACGTGGCAACGGCGGGTGACGGAGCTGAATAGCCGCATCTCGGAGTTGGAAGACAGTTTGTCAAAGACGCAAAAAGAACTTTTGAAAGCCCAGGAAACCAACTCGAAACTTCAGAGAGATCTGCGGGAGAATGTTGCACAGAAGGAAGATCAGGTAATTTAGCGACAGTCTAATCGCCGTTGTGTAATTGTAATGCATAATTTACTACCTCATTCATTAATCTTGATGTCACTAACAATATGTGAGACTTCTGAAACTTTCAGTATTTTAATTTTGATGTTCTTTCTTCTTTCTTTCTTTCTTTAATGTCTCACTTCATGGAGGCAATCATTGAGGCTGGTCCTCAATTATTTGATGAATATGCATTACTTTTTTTTTAAATCTTTGTCCTGGAAAAGGCAAATTGATAAATCACTGTAGGAAGTATTAGCATACATCCAGTGGCATAACTAGGCGTCCGCAGAGCCCGCAACTGTGGGCAGGTCCAGACCTGATCGCCTATTTAGGGGGCCCTGATTGGATGATCCTTGTTTTTTAATTGTACTACTGAGAAGCGCGAGACACGCTATAGTCTAAATTACAGATATGCTTTGTAAATTGTCGGAGAATTGAACGTAGCAAGAATTTATGGGTTTAGATATCTTTTAGCATACAGCTCTAATATTCTTAGTATCTTGTCTCAGTTTTAGCTAATGGAAACGATTCGCTGGGAGGCAGCAGTGGTGCTGCATATTATACGTAAACTATTGCATAACCAGCACTGTATTGATCACTTTTCAGAGCACCATAATTCTTTCAAAACTCTGTTGAGTTCAATCTGAACAAGAGTTAGCCAGCTTAGATCTAGTTGATTACATTGCATTGCAGTTTGGAAATATAGACATCTAAATACTACCCTGCTAATGTTTTTCATGATTAAGAGCGTACTAGGGTCGTTCTCATAATTAAGGATTAGCAAAATTTATTAAGAAGCACAATGCTAAGTGGTTTAGCAGTTTCCCAGAGCCAAAAAATTGTACTAGGAAATTTTTATGGGCCGCTGTGCCAAAAAAGAAAGCTTGGAAATACTAAAAAAAAATGTTTTAAGCCTGAAGGGAGGGGCACTGCTGAGTTTTTTCGTACTTAAATACACTGTTCTGCTTAGTATATTCAGTCTAATCACGAGGTTTTTACCAAACCGATATATCTATGAAATCAGCCAATCTATCAATCTGAAATCTTGAGGATTATTTTGAAATTTAAATCATTCCCTCTTAGTTAGCACAATCATTCAAATTGAATTCTTAGATCAAGCCTACCTACCATCCAGTAAAACTTGAATAAGAACGCACGGCATTAGAAGCAGATCGTGTAGGGTTGATATATAGTTAGTAGTTGTGCAAGACTGTCTGTGCACTAACTGACTAAAGACGGGTTGTCTTGTGTAGGAGGAACGCATCGCGACGCTCGAGAAGCGCTACCTGAACGCCCAGCGCGAATCCACGTCCCTGCACGACCTCAACGAGAAGCTAGACCAGGAACTGCAGCACAAGGAGGCACAGCTCAAGTTGCACGAGGAGAAGATCCGGGCCATCATGGAGAAGCTTGAGCTGTCGGAGCAGAAGTTAGCTCAGTACGCCAAACTTCCCGAGATGGAGGAGGAGCTCAAGCAGAGGATGGAGGCCCTGACGCAGGTGAGGGTGCAGGTAGGCCCCGCGACGACATCTCATCTCATTCGGTGTGTATCGGCATGTGTAGAGCGAGCATTTCGTAACACGTACCTCCAGGGACCGGAATCGGAATTGGCATTCATTTATCAATCGAAAGTGGAATTTTTATTTTTGGTCAGTTGGAATCGGAATTTTGATTGGAATCTTTCTTTTTGTCGGCCGGAACCGAAATCAGAATTCTAAGTGCCGACTCCATATCAATTTTTTTAAATCCAAGAAGTTCATATAAAATCATGCATGATATCTTCAACAGTTTGTTATTGCTCTCACAAAATTTGCTGACAAAATATGAATCGGAAATTGGAATCAGAATTTTTATCACCTATACTTTCTGGAATCGGCATTGACATTTTTATCTTTCTTGTATGGAAAGTGTCATGAATTTTTTAAACTTTTTAGTCTATATAATCAGAATTTATATTTTGTGAAAGATGGAATAGGAATCGGAATCGAAAAACAAAAAATATCCGGTCCCTGCTTGCCTCACGTCGTAATCATGGGCCGTTGATAAAAGTATGGTTGGTTAGAATGTAGATTGAATCCTTTATAAATCACACTTACCCAAGTTCAGCTGTAACTCATAAATTACATCCTACTTGGTATCGTTTCTTATCGGCTCCAGCTAATTGTCTAGTAACACATTTTAAATACTTTTTGATTTTTGATACTACCTAGACCAACTGCACGGTTTGCGAAAATGCTCTCGTACATTTTTGAACTCATTTTATATTTGAAATCTACTCGTTTGTTTTTTGAAATTTGTACAATTTTATTACTGTATTAGAACTTTTTAGCATCAATATCTTTACAATTCTGCACTACTTAACAAAACGTTTAATTTTTGTAACATATCACATCTTAAAAAAATCTTCTAGTATGTTTGTATTAAATTTGAATACAGTTAGTTTACTAATTGTATAGTTTATAGTAACTAGCATTATTTAATGTACGTAGCTGTGATTTTCTCAATTAATTATATTCAGATTTTGAAGTTATTCTTTGGGAACTGTTTGCTTTTTGCATAGAATACAATTTCAATGTTATCTACTTTTTCAATATTTTTTTGAGCTCATCTTTGTATGCACGCTCCGCTAAAGGAAACTACCAGTCGCAGGCAAATGCTGAGAATACGAGTGTTTTCCAGGCACAGGAAAGGCACGGGTCAGCAGAAGACAGGATCGGAAGGCTCGAGGGACAACTCGACGAGAAGAATGCGGAACTGCTCCGGCTCAACCAACGGCTCAAGATGAACGAAGAGCACAACACCCGGCTTTCCACGACTGTCGACAAGCTGCTTTCAGGTGAGTGCCCGGCCTCGTTTTCATCTTGTGCTGAATCCGCAGCGATTGTCTTTGCATCTATGCCTCAAACAAGTTTCAACTCATAATCCCCCAAAAAGCGGCAAATAAAGCTGTCAACAGTCCCTCAGCCTAAAAGACAAACGGAAGTAAAATAACTGAATTGTCACTGGAATGGAAGCAGAGAGGGAGAAATCCGAACTGAACCGGGATACTAACACAAGACCTCCCGATTACCAGTCGAGTGCTCGTCCCCTGAGCTATCAGGACACTCATTCTCCACGCCTTGCCGGGTACAGTAAGGGCTCTTTGAAGAAAAGAGACCGAGCGATTTCCACTCGGGACGAATACGTCGAAGCGCATCTTGTGTGCGGGAAATGGCTCGTGCCCCATTGACAGTCATGATAGTCATTCGGCTGCACATCTTTCCCTCTCTTCCAACATTTCTTACAGCATCTCTTCCATCATTTGCTTAGTGGTTAAAGCTCCCATCTAGGAAGCCAAGTTTCGAATCGTCTATTACATAAATACATAGTAAATACCGCAGTAAGCCACTATTAGTTCTAAAAAAGACTAAATACTTCTGTCTGCCAAATTGAAGTCTGACAACACAATATTTATGTTGAAAATAATAGCAGGAGTCACACCATTAACATTTACTTAATATTGAATCCAGCATCCATCACTTTCTATTTATTATTTCCGTTCCCCGACCTCTTTGTCATACTACCTACATGCATGACCAGAAATTAATTCCACTTTCTAATATTTCAGAATCGAATGACCGGTTGCAAGTGCACTTGAAGGAACGTATGCATGCCCTTGAGGAGAAGAACGGTCTTCAGCAAGAGCTTGAGAAGACACGGAAAGTCTACGAAGATCTGCAGTCGGACAAGACGGACATCGTGAAAGAGCTCGGCAAAGCCAGGATCGAGATCGACAACGTAAAGCGGCAAATGTTGCAGCAGGAGATTTCATTCAACATACAGCAGACTGATGCATTGACAAGGTAGACTTCATTTCTGACAAATTAACTCATTAAATTTACTACCCGACGAGTTTGGCAACTCTGTGATAGGCATCTTATTGTATACCAGGTCGCATATCCGATTCTAGTGACCGCCTATCCTGATTTTGCTGTTCCAGAATTACCCACGATAGCCCTCCCTTCCAGATAGGCAGAAATATTCCCCTACCACAAGGCATAACCGTCTCCTCATTAACTGCATTCCTCATTTCTGACCGCTCGTGAATGTGGAGCTGCAACTAGCTGGGACCGTGTGTGGTTAACCAGGGCAAGAATGCTACATAAAATATCAAGTGTAAGTTTATTCATGTAAATATTTTTATTTCTAGGAGTTTGTCGCCAAACCCAATGGACCAAAGCTTTGTGCGCAGCTCGAGTCAAATGAGCTTTGATACACATTCCTTGTCACGGCGTCAACAGAAGAGCCGGATGTCGATGATGGACGACGAGCAAATGCAGAGAGAAGGAAAGGTATGGATCTATGGCTGCTTCATTTTTTCTTTCAAGTAAAAGCTATACTGTGTCTTCAAATATCAGTAGCACTCTATGAGCAAAAGTGCAGGCCCAGAGCTCTAAGCAACGGATGGTAAATCTGCAGACCAGGGTTCGAGTGCCCGAACAGCCAGATATTTTTGAAGTGAAAATTAATATTTATCAATGGTAACACTTAATTTTCAATGCAGATGCGGCCGCTGAGCGAGCAGGAGTGGGAGAAGCTGCAGCAGGCCCACGTTCTGGCCAACGTTCAGCAGGCGTTCGACGTGTCTTCAGACGCCGAGGGTGATGACAACGAGTCCATCTTCAGCGCCGCAGAGCTCATGTCCCCTTCGGGCCACACGGACGCACAGACGCTGGCGATGATGCTGCAGGAGCAGCTCGATGCCATCAACAACGAGATCAGGCTCATACAGGTAAACACCGCGGCAATGCTCTAACAACTCTCGGATTCTAGTGATTTTCAAATTAGATAAGACCCCTTTCCAAATTGCCATTCCAGTTGTAATAATGGCGCAATAAAGACCTGGTTTTCGAAGAAGCTTGCATGGCCAAACAAATTTTAAATGTCTGGAATGGCATTTTGAAATTGGTCGAATGGGTCACTTTGTTCCTGATTTGAGCAGTGCTTCTGTGAGAAAAATTTTCCAAATTTTTTGATGACATCAATTATCAAACAGTTCTTACTTCTCACTTCACTCAACTTGTTAACAGAATCACAAAGAGCACCAGATTTTTATAGTACATAGTATTTTCAGTTTTTAGATAAAATTTTCCAATGGGTGATTAAGTATTTTCAGGTAGAATTCTTTACCTGTCTTGGACGTCCATCAAATCAGGAATGGCAAATGACAACAATGGAAATAATATCCATGCCTTATTGACTGTATGATGGTGGATTTTTTGATGAAATTTTGCAGCATTTTTCCACAGATACACAGAGTAATGCTTTTTTTAGAGGACAGTTAGGTAAACTTAGAACTGTGATGTGGAATTGTTAGAACAATTATTAATAAGTGAATGAAAGGGGCCCTACGAGAAAGATAAAACTTGTGTTTCGATGATAATGGACAGACTCGGATATAACAATGCTGAGCACAGTAGCTTAACGAGTTGATGTATGAATCTTGGCTTCAAACCATAAACGGCAACCCTTTGTAGGGCTTCTTTTACTCACCGATTGAGGTGTCTGTTCCAATTCTCCATTCTTCAAACTGTTCCAAATTGCCCTTTACCATTTTTTGAAACAACTTCCCTGTCAAAACTACTCTGAACAGTCACTGGATATCCAACTGAACCTAGAGTTGTGTTCGATTTCACTCAAATGTAGTAGCTTGCAGTAACTTGAAATCGAATAGCTTTGCAGTAACTGCAAAGTGAAAACGAACTGCAAATGGCTCTGCAGTAAGTTGCAGTAAGTTGCAGTAGACAAAACGAAAACACCTTAGTATTCATTTTCAAAAGCAAACTACCTTTTGATACATATATTTCTAGACACTGACAAATCGCGCCTCGAGCCAGCATTTTGTGTCATCCGTAAAATAATAAAAAATAGAAAGGAAGGAAGTAGAAGGAATAACTAACCTGAGGAGAAAATAGGGTAACTACATACGATACAAAACTTGTAGAATTACGTTTCAGCATAAGTTCAGAGTAGATGTGGCTGATAAATCGTTGTCGAAAAGCGTCCTTTTTTCCCATTCTAAATGGAACGCAATCGGTCGGCAGGAAGAGAAGCAGAGTACAGAGCAGCGGGCGGAAGAGCTGGAGTCTCGCGTAGGCAGCCTGGAACACATGAACCTGCTGGTGCGCGGACGCAGCTTCGAGCGGTCCTCCCCTCCACTGAGCGGGCGATCGACGCCCAAGTCCCACCACTCGCCGCAACGTGACTATCTGCACAAGTACAACACGGTGAGTCCCCGTCACGCATATCATCGCAATCAAGCACTCATGCACTGCACTCGTTCTGTTCGTGTCGATGGTGGTGGAATGTTTCGACTCACGATTTCATAGTTAACCTTTTTCACCATTCGGTCATCGGTGGAATGGCTACGTGCCCATCAGGTTCAACCCCAAATGGTTGCATCACGACTAGATGCATGTAGTGAATCCCAGTCGGGTGTCATCCTGACGTTTTGGGTATGTGTCTGATTGGGATTGCACCTGATGTGGATTACTGTTTTGTGAGACGGTCCCGACGAATTCGGGACAGATGGAGGGCCTTGATCAGTTTTGACTTTAGAATTGGCTAGTGCTAGATGATTGGATGGGTTAGGTGAAAAAGGCAACTGGTATTCTGTTTAAAATGGACAAAGCATCATCAGACCTCGTTAACCACATGTGATTTTCTACTGTGATGATACGTGCAATGTTGTAAGCTTCATCCATATGGTCATGAAGTGAACATACAATTCAAGGAACTAAAATTTCTTGCAGTTGCCTTTTCCTCCGAGCCAGTCACATTATAAAATTGATAACCAGGTCTTGATAGCAGAAGGAAAGTCACTTTGGAACGTGGTTGCTATATCTAGTCGGCATTTTGCTAGAAGTTTGTGTTGTTTGTATGCATAATCTCACCTCAATGGATGATCATTGATCGGCTATCAATTTTGTTCATTTAACTTCTACGTAACCTATTTTACTACATTTTTTTTACGAATGACAATTTTTGTGTCTTGCTGTTGTCCTTTCATATATTCTTTTCGTATTAATAAACCTTTTCACTGTTTGACTGTTGGTTTTCCCTTCTGTACAAACTGTTGTTGTTTTGAAGTTTTCGTGGAAGATGAAACAGAAAGTCACCTCAGAAATCATTTTACTACTGGGATAAATAACTAGTCAGTTTTTAAATTCTCCTTGTCTACCTAGAAGTGTTGGAGCATTCAATTCACCCTCGTAAATATTTAAGGGCAGAAGGAGACAAAGTTATTTGTGGGCAAACTTTCTAAATCTTGCATTAGTTTCCACTAGATACCTGGCATTTTGGGTTTCGTATTTTTTCGACCAGTTTGGTTTTTACCGTGTATATTGGCAGTGCTGACAAAATTTTGAAATTTCAGGGGACATTTCTCACTTTTGAAGTTATTATGTCTCTGCTCACATTACACATTGGCAAATTCGAGTATGGAGTTGTAACTAAGTACTTGCCATAGGACCAAAGTCCTTCTATCACCAAGTCGAGTACAAGTCAGTTAGCGTTTTATAGCGCGAGTGCTAGCTAGCAGTACCGATGGTTTTGCGCGGTGAAACGCATGTAGGAGTGGGGATGGGGGGGGGGGTATGGGGATAGTGTCCAGGTGATGGTAGCACGCGTGTGGTTTTAGGCCCCCGCCGCCATGTCACCAGCCCACCTGCTCCAATATACTGGCTCGCTTCTGAGCCCAGGCCAACTTTCTGAGTCTCTTCCCTCAAGTCAGGTGGGTGCGATCAGAATGCATGATTGCATGATTGTTTACCACATTTATTATTAAATCTTGCCAGGCATGACCTTATGACTGTGTCGGTGACAATCAGTGCTTGTGGGTATTAATATTTAATAAATGCTTTTATTTAGATTTGGAGGTGTCGAACCAATTTTGTAGGCGATGGAAAATGTATGTCACCAGTTATACTATTGTCTAAAATTGTCACCACAGAACCAATTGATTAGAGATCGTTAAACAGCCCTTGGTGCTCAAGTAAAGTAACATCTTTGATGACAATTGTAGACAACGTCACCCCTGACAAATATCCCAGAATTTATCTGGGTTTGCAAAGTTATCCAATTGCTGAACGCAGTGCCTAAAATTTAAGCCATGTAGATGCTTTTATTGTGTTGCTGGTTTTGATTTTGTTTCAGTTCCAAATCATGTTTATGTGTATTTCGATTTCCCTATCAGCATAGCCATCTTATTATTTCCCTAGTTTCTACACATAAATTGTCCTTGTAAACTTCCAGCTTTTTGTCTTTTCTAAATGCTTATGTTGTTGCTTTGCAGTTGTAATAAGAATGTGTACATATATACATGTGCATTTACTATATGCTTCAAGCTACAGCGTCCAGTTTTCCCCATTTTCAGCCCGTGCACATTTAAAAAAGCTGATTTAGGCAGCAAGACAATATTACACCTGGTTTAAGGGCTGTTAGTAGAAGAGACTGGTAGAGGACTATGCTACATTTCACTAAAGTGGAGGAAAATGGACTTCACATATTTACTATTCAACTTATCGTACATCACTATGCTGAGGTGCATGAATTCAAAAGAGCTTCAACATTGACCCCCCCCCCCTTTTTTTTTCTCTCTAGACGGCTCAAATATTTAGATCGAGTACGGTACTGTGTACTATTGGGCTAAAAGAGCGTGAGTTTCACATTTCGTGGCATAGCCCTGTACCTACTGCTCTCGGCCCGTCATTTAAAACCAGTGGCTGCCGAAAGTCTAATCGGGCCCATTGTTTACAGCTGCAGCTAGCACCACTCTCAGCAGACATCTCGAAAGAGGAACTGTACTCGCTATCGATGGGTGGCGGAGACAGCAGCGGAGCTGCCAGCCCGCTGACTCAACGCTCGTTGCGGCTGGAACGGGTGGCCCAAGCTCTAGCGCAAAGCCAAGAGGAGTTACGCAGGTAAGGACGTTGGAAAATGCACTCGTGAATTGCGCTTTGCCCCAAATCAGCTCGCAGACGTGTCGAGCATCGTGACAGTACTAACAGAGTGTCACTAATTTTATCACTACATAAGTATATCCTAAATATTTTAGAAAACCAAAGGAAGCATTTTTCCAGTACAAACCTTGCTCAGCTGATACGAATGCCAGAAGGTTGGCATGATTAAATTGATGAAGTGTCAAATTTACCTAGTGGTTAAGATTCTCATATGCCTTAGTAAACTTAGCATAGACTCTTTAAAATAAATAATAGAGCATAAAAGTGGAGACAACTGTGTGTGTGACATGATGTTGTTCTCTCTCCTTCGCTCGGTCAGACGGACAGGCTCTCCCGCAGCGATACCGCCTACGGGACTCGCGCTAAGGTTAATTGACACAGTGTTTTGTGTTCTGGGCCTAGGTGCTCTAGCGGAGCTAGATAGACGCGTGTGCATGATGACCACGTGCAACGGACGGGTAGCTTACACAGATGGGCCTTTTCGGGGGGTTTGGGATGACTGCCGGCAAGAGTCGGCTTGTCAGGAGGGGTGGGGGGGGGGGGTCGCAAAAAACATGGCTGTGCCTATTTGGTGGAGGAACTATCCCAGAATTTACCTGGAATGGCTGTGGAAAATGGTGAAAACCACCACCTTGCTAGCCAGATACCAGGATTGAACCTGGGTCCTCCCGATTAGATGCTGCGCTGTCACTGTGGCGACCGCAGTGATGAAAGTATGGAATTTCTAAGAATGCAGCAATAACGAAAAAGATTTTGGAGTGGTCATAGTAGTTACGGCAAACTAAATCCAAGATAGCTGGTCACTAGAGCTGGACCAGGACCTTCCGTTTGTAAGGCTGGTGTGCTCCCTCTGAGCTATCAAACTCTCATCTTGACTGATAGAATGGCTGAAATGTGACGACGTAAAAGATAATAGCATTCATTTATTAAGATGAGTATAATAAATATGAAGTTGGCCGACATCTGTGTAAACTATCACGCCGAGTATAAATGTTTTCTTCGCTGCACACTCAATGTTTGTAGCCCGCTAGCTAGATGGCTAGTGGAATATAAGCAAGCTACCCATCTTGGCTTTGCTTTTGATTGCTTACCTTTACCTCCAATACGTTTTATAGACGGTGGTATGTGTCGCACAATTTGCACATATCCCATACAATGAAAATGATAAATAGTTGCTTCATAAAATTGAAGCATGGTTTTCTTTACCCAAACCTTGGTTTGTCTGTTACAATGACAGTCACACTTTGAGCTAAAGGAATCAATCTTCATGTCATTTTATCTTCTCTGTGTTCTAATATTATTGTGTACAAATGACTAACAACCCTACTAACGAAAACGTCCTATCCTGTTATGTTAATCACGTTATAACTTTCACCATTTGTTATCTCTTATGTACACGCACTCAGTCTTTTACTGTCCACGTTGTTTAGACTCGGGCGTAGAATTGTACAGTTTCCACTCTTTTCTAGTCGTCTCCTTCGTAATTCTATCTACTTGTCTCTTTGTGTGTCTCCCCTTCCTTTTCTATGTATTCAATGTTCATGTAATATCTTGTATTCATCACCATTGTCAAAAAAATATTTTAAATTTCAAACACCTGTTAAGTTGACAATTATATCACTCTCATGGTTCACTACTAATTCATCCAATTCATATCCAACATCTTGCTACTCTGTCTTGCATTTGCGTCTAGCGTTTTAGCTTAGACGGCAATGCATGCTAGCTGTTGGCCTTGTCTTGTGTGTTAGCGGCATAGCGGCTAGATGTGTTAGTTTAGTATGTGTGCGTGTGTGTCCACCTAGGCCAAGCGGATTCTCCACACCCCCCTCTCCTCTGTCTTCTCGCCACAGCAGTCAAGACTCGTTGCACAAGAGTCTGACGCAGGCGGGTGTCGGACAATCGGCAAGCGCTCAGGCTGCTGCCGCTGCGCACAAGAAGAAAGGGCTCAAGTCCTCTCTCGGACGGTTCTTCAGCAAGAAAGAGAAGGTAAGCTTGGTGTGGTGTTTGCTCAAGCTCGATAACTTGCTCCTAACGCCGTCGACTGTTAACCTAACCTACCTATCTTCCTACCTACTTAACTGGTTTTAAGTAGGCTCAAGGAATTAGAAATTGGCTCCAGGATTGAGGTTGCTTCTATGCAAGTTTGCAATTGAAATAAACTAGTACCATCTAGATCTACCCATCTACAAGCAGCCATTCTCTAGTTCTGTACGTGTAGTGGTAACATTTAACTTACTAACTAAATAGTATGATAAATGATGGGAGTGTATTAACTTACAGTTAAAACACCACTTAAACTGAATGTTTGCATGGTTTTGGTGTTTTTAAAAAACGTATTAGAAACATAATTTACACGTTTGTATTGTTGGGAAATTTTCATGATTTGTAACTTGTATGTGTACAAGATGTTTTGTTGTGATTTGTTGTTAGTTTCTGTTGTCTTTTCATTGTTGTTATTTGTTGTTCGTAAAGTTGTCTTTTTATTAGCCAAATGGTGCCAATATTTATTTATGTTTTCTTTTTAAATATGTCTAAGTGCAGCCGCTCTCTTAAGATCGTACAAAAAAGGTGCGTTATATTAATTTGCTCTCGGCCTTTCTGGAGTAGCATTTCGTGCCAAGCGATGCAAGGGAATGTCTGTGCAAAGACGTAGAATGAGAAATACGTAAATAAACACTTGGACTTCACTGACATCAGTGTTCGTGTTGTGCCTGCCAGCAGGGCAAGTCCAAGGACTCGATGTCGGCTGGCTCAACGTCAGAACAGATTGCTATGCAAACGTCGTACGGCGACGCCGATCTCAACTGCGACACGCTTAGTCTAAGCGGGACCCTCGGACAGAAGGGCGACTATGACCGACGGAAGAAGAAGAAGTAAGTGTGACAAGAAGTGAATTTTGCATTCCTCGTGCTTTCTGTTCTAACGTTGCATTCACGTTCAGACCCATTTACCTTGTGCAGGAGACGTGCAGGTGAGAGACAATTTAAACTTGTGACTGGTCTGCGTTTCAGTAAAAACCAACTTTTGGTTTTTTCTCTTCCATTATAAATTTAGCATCACTTAAAATATTTTCTGCTATAAGATTGACCTTACCAACATGACTATAGTGCTTGTCAGATGCAGTATTCGAATGGTGACCTATAACTTTGAAACGTACTGGTAAAATTTACGTAGGAGACTGAAAAACCTGCTACAAGTGGTCTAGTCTGTGCATTTTAACTTTCAGGATACTACCTCAATTTACCTACAAGTATTAAGTTTTCAAACATCAGAGATGTGTACATGCTTGAAGATAATAATTAATATAATATTCAATATTTTTGATATTTTGTAGCACTGAAGATAAGAAGTTAGTTGTGTTTATGTTATCCTAATTTAATCCCACTTTTACCCTTTTTAAGTTTTTAGTTTTGACCCTAGGTACTTGCATGATAAATTCAATATTCTTTGTAGCTGTATGTACTAGTAGTAGGTTCAGTAGTACTCAGCCAACAACGTGTACTCAGCCACGGTGTCTCTTGCAAGCTCTTGCAGCTTGCCACATCCACCTTCTGCACATTTCTGGAACCGTTTGCTTAAATCTGATTGGTTTAGTATGCTGTCTTTCAGGCACGAGCTGTTGGCTGAAGCCATGAAGGCAGGCACGCCGTTCGCGCTGTGGAACGGGCCGACAATCGTAGCATGGCTCGAGCTGTGGGTCGGCATGCCGGCGTGGTATGTGGCTGCTTGCCGCGCAAACGTCAAGTCGGGCGCTATCATGAGCGCACTCAGCGACACCGAGATTCAGCGCGAGATCGGCATCAGGTCGGTTTATGGGTCTTGACACTAAGAGCGAGTTTACAACTAAATTAGCAGTAACGTAACATGATAAATTATATTACTGTTGCTTAATTTCTTAAGTAACAAAAGATATGAACAAAACGCGATAAATATAGAACAATTCCCTGGCGTACTCCACTGCCCAGTGAACTAGATCTCTGGGATGCAGGGAAAAATCTGATCAACCCTCAGTTAGGTTTCACATTGCCTTAGCCGTAAAGTTTGCCATTCACGTACGTTTATGTTAAGGTATTGGATGTTCTGATGCTTTGAGAGGCGATGGTGATGTTGTTCATATTGGCGGTGGTGTTCTCTCTTGAAACCGTTGTCGGCCCTAAAAAGGGCCTTATAAAACTGGGATCCGATGTTTCGACGGCGATGGCGCCGTCATCTTCTGGGACTGACTCGTCGAGGAAGACGCCTCGATTTTATATGCGATATTATATTTATATTTTATATGGATGGGTGATGTTGGTCCCATTGGAGCGGATGGTTGCTCGTCTCGTGTGATGGGCGGGGCCATCACCTGGCGTGTCTTTCTTCGAGGCGACATGGCACACCTTTCTCCCCGCGGTGCTTGGGTCGTCGTCAGGGGATGCTTGGTCATCTCCAGCTCGGCAAAGTTGAGCCGATGCCCGAGACGAAGGGATGGAAGACCCGGACACCTGCGTCACTGCTGCCTGGCCAGGGTGGCTGGCATCTGCAACCCTCAACGGCCCGATGAAAGCCGGGTTGTTTAACCCTGCCGTGAGCTGGTCTGATGTCGCGAGTCCGTGTGCCTGCCATGCGGCCGTCATCGCCCGGGTGCAGCCTGACAGGCCGTCTTGCGATGGCAACGTACTGGGACCCGCCGTTGTGACAGTACTCGCAGGCTGCGGGTCGGGGCAGCCTTGATGGCTGGTTG
>QKMV01002088.1:0-14091 GCA_003287335.1 Lednia tumana
TGGGCGGCGGGGGGGGGGGGATTGATATAAATCTGGCCCCACAGAGGGATGATTACGTTCTTTTTACTTTATTAAAGTCGATGTCATTTTGCTACTCTTGGTTTGGTCTCATAGTAATGAATGAAACAAGATTGTTAGGTGGTGTTAGGTTATATTTGGACTGCGTGAACTTGTTAACTTTGGGTTTCGAGCGTCGCCAGTAGGTAGACCACCGACGTCGTTCCAGTTTGAATATGTGGCGCCTAAATGTCTTCTCGTAACGCTATAAATATCTGCGTCTAGCTCCCGTTTGCTGCGGAAAAAAGCAATGAGCGTTTTAGAGCATCTAAAAGGAACTGTCAGAAATGGCTAGACGAGCTGGCAATAAAACGAATATGTGGCTGTGTGTTCGTATGTTCGTTACAGAACAATTCACAAATATTCATGCCACTTGGCTTTAAAGCATGCGTTCAATTCCGACGCATCCATGTGCTTCATTAAGATGATTACTTTTTGTTTTTTAAGTTAGACAACACTACATTTAGAAAAGGTGGTGACAAGGGGAGCCTGGAGTTCTTAGAACTCACCGTGAACAATATGAACACGTTTGCTCGATGCGTTTCATATCTAGCGGGTGAAATCGCGAACTCATTCCTTGATCAGATTGATTAGCGTAGTGCGCTTGAATTGGTCCAATGGATGCTGCTAGGATTTCAGGGGATTTACATGGGCCGACATTGACGGATTGGCGTTTCTCAATTACAACTCGGTGAAATTAGCTGGAAATACAGACTTTTTCTATACTTTCATAAATATTCGAGCGTGGTGAACGAGCCTCAAGTCTATTTTACTTAACTTGATTAATTAACGACGACGACGACGTCGGTTATAGCTAGACTATGACGGAACAAGACTAAGAAAAAAAGGAAGAGAAAAGTTTCCCATTCATTAACTCCGTTGGGATTTGATGCTGATCAAGTCCTACTAACTGCAGTTTGTGAGCTGAGTTTCAACCCAACCCCAAATTCCCCTCACCTCACCCCTGTTCAAGAATAAGTTCACCTTTTGTTACATTATAATGATCACTAAATCATTTTACACATTAATCATCCGTGCTGTTATGGGATATAGCTCGCTGTGACAAAACAAACTCGGTGAATGCAACTTTACAGGTGATAAACACATTGATACTGATGCATTAACGTCAGGACAGATTAGGAAAATATGCGTACAATACTAATACATGGGCGCTAATTTGATCCAGAATTACTTTTATTATGAAGCAGAACAGTTTGGGTACAGCAATGATGTGATAATTTTTTCTGAGAGCCATATATATAACTCAAAATCTTCCGCGGGGCAAATTTTTGGAAGTATCGTTATCCAGGGCGAAATGTAAACACTGCCATCACGCCATATGACCAATGCAATAGAGCGAAGTGGAGTTGTCGTTTAACACCACAGCAGCGTAAAGGAGAAGGTGATCCTACTTTTTCGCGGCAAAGTTTTATCGTGGCACCAAGATTTTCTCAGCACCATTCTCGAAGTGTGGTTGGTCGAGCCAAGGTCAACAAAAATCGTCTTAAACCTCGCGACTGAGAAAAACATGTGGGTCGGAAGCCGGAAGCTACCTTTTAAGACGTCATTCCAAGGTGGAAGAGAGGGGAAGAAATGGCTCTGTCAGAAAATTGGTGATCAGATTCATATTGTGATAAGGTCAAGTTTAAGTTTAACTCAAAATTTTGTCAAAAATCAAACTTATTTTCCGTTAGTTTATACGTCATACCTTTACCGGCTATGACCTTGAATCGGGGTAGCCCTCCTATGCATATGCGCGAGCGACAGTCTATTTTATAACGGGATTAGATTGCATAAAACATATGCCATGAAGTTAAAAATGTTCAGAATTTAGACAGTTTTAAGAGCAACATTTGGGAATTGATAGCATTTAGCAAATTGTTTACTATATGTTACGATAATTTTCTTTCAAGCTAAATAAAAGTAAAAAAACAGAAATCTCTTCGCCTCTTCGTCAGCGCGACTCTTCTCCTTTTACGCTGCAATAAGCATGTAAAGAACAATTATTTCTACGCATTGTCGGCCGTCGGAGCAGGAGCACTAACATATTTCTTTTTCTTCCATTTTTTGCCTCCTGTTTAATTAACTTGTACACCAGTCCTCGAAGCTGACAATTGGCTGTTAGATAAAAGTATGGGTGGTTTTACGTATAAGAGTCTTCTACGAAGTGCTTGCTTATTTATAAGTTACTACGCGACTTGGCAAGCATAGTGGAGGAGTATAGAAGAGTTAGGGGAACTATAGAAGGGTTTGAAGGGCGACTTTGACATGCAATACTGAAGCCCTATTATGAAGCAAATATTCAAGTGTTTTGAAGTTAGCTGTCCTTTGTGTTGACGAGAATCCCTATCCAGATTATGACTGATAGTGTAGAAAACTCTCGCGGTTTTTTACTAGAAAGATTGATGCTCAATGGCCATGTGATCGGGTTGCTTCAATTAAAACATCGTGTACTTAAAGTACATCTGTCATCTAACGCCGCACAGGCCAAATCCAGCCAAGCTTGGTATGAAATTGATTTTGAAAAAAGTGTATGAAATCCATAATAAAAATGTGTAGGTTCCGAGAGTGGCTCTCTTGAAACCTTATTTCTTAAATCATTGATGAGTATGATAGGAGAGAAGAGGAGAGGAAAGCAGAGGAGGAGAGAGGAGAGGAGAGATGTTAAAATGGTGTTCTTTCATCGCCATTTAAGGATGCAACAAACGCGATACGATAGTAGGCAGTTACTGAGTTTGTGATCGGATTAACTGTATAGCTCCGTGGTATAGCTACTGATATCTTACGAGCGATTTAGTTGTATTTGCATACTGGGCAAGGATTGTGTTACCACAGCCCATGTTATCTTGAAATCTTTTTCGGAAAGAGTGCTGATGGTTTTACCTTTAGCCACATGGTTGGCTCAGTTCCAAAAAGTTTTGTTGATTACTTGATTTCAACCGTGGATGGCGCCTCGTAAATAACTGTAACAAACCAAACTGAACTAACCAACATTCTTGAAACATTTTAGGTGACTAAGTCGCAATTACTGGAACTTGTAGGCTGTCTTGTTAAAGAAAGATAAAGAACTCTGTGATCAGGTGCTCAGCTTCACTACATCTATTTAATTATGAATACGAACTTTGAAAGAAAATAAAACAGCGTAGATCTATAAATGAACTGAACGCGCTTTTAGAATAATGGCCCACATGGTAAAGTTTTGGCATGGTACTTACAAACTACATCCTACATATAGACCAAAAGTTTTTCTTTTTCTTAAATTGCACTTAGCTTTATAATATTTTTGACATATTTAAGTGAAATTTTTCTGAGAAAGACTTGTTCTGGAAGGTAATGGTGAAGTTTGAGGAAAAATATGCAAATAATAAAGAGTAGAAAGCATATTTTATGACCGGAACTATCGTGTATAAAATATTGATGCTATGTTCTATAAAAGCCACCCAGAAGTTCAGATTGACAATTATTTATGAGCTAGTTACATATGCATTGAACATCTAAGGCGACATTTATGCTCCTGAAAATGTCATGTTTGCGACCACTGCATTTTATGAGTCAATTATTGGCAATACTGCAAGTAGAATGACTACATAATTAGTTTCTAGTGAGACACAAATAGCTTAGCCAGCACAACTAACTGCACCATACAATGGAGTGGGAAATTCAACATTTTAAATCATATTTCCACTTCTCAGTTGTTTAGTTACTGGAGAGAACTCATTGCTAACTTGATCCTCAGTTGACAGAAAACTGCGAGTTGTTACGTTAAGCCTGTTTTACACTGTAAAATGTATCGTAAAATTGTATTTACACAGTCATTTTGATAAAACCCAGTTGTATCGTGTAAAGGCACAATTGTGATTAAACATTATGGCATCAAATGCTCGTGTCAAATAGTTTGTCAATTAGATCCGGCTATATTTCCATCAAACTATTTGAAGGGTTTGTTGAAAATGAACCAATCAGTTCTCATTATGGGAACTACGTCATAATCGCTTGCACCTTGCCGCGAACTTCCCTTGAACCGTGTGAAATACTATCAAACTTTCTGTGAAAGGTTATCATCAACTGATTGAATCAAATAGTTGTGTCAAATGATTTGACGGAACATTTGAATGTTAAACAGGCTTTAACAACTTTAATTCGATATTGCGAACGAAAGGCACACGAGTCCACCATGTAGCTACTGTCAAATCAAAGCTATAGAATAAAAAATAAAGAAAGGTAAAGCCTTTGCAGTTTGTAAGGTCTTCGTCTGCACGCGCAATGGTACAAGATCTAATAACTTTTATATTCTTCTAAATTAAAGCGACAAAACAGAAGGAACAAATTAATTGTCAAATAAATCTGTTTGGTTTATTTATGACAAGAGATAACAATAAATTGTGGGGTTATTTTTAAGTAGCATGCATTGTAAATAATTGCTATGAGCGTATGAAGATAGCCAACCATTAAAAATAAAATAACACACAAACTTTATTTTGATAACATCACATTTGTATCGTTAGTTTAGGTCCTGGGAAATACAAGTATATCAGATATCAATAGATTTGTATGCCGTGTTTTTACAATGAAATCATCCTGATTCCCGTTGGTATCGCTATCGATTTCGGTGAAGAACTACGACAGGTCATTTTACAATCACGAGTATGTCGGATGCCCTACTTGTAGGTTTTTTGAGTCATTTTGAGTCATTACTCATTACATTGGATTTCTGTGACTACTCTTCTAACCACCGTCTTCCTGTACCGTAACTGATTCACCGACTCCAATAGTCAATTCTCCAAATGTATCGAATCATGCGTGAACAATCAGGGTATGGCGTCTGGTGCTGGAAAAGAATAAAACGATGTATAAAACGGAAGCAGTTTGTGTTGCAAAAGAATGAGTGCTTTTTTGTGCATAGTATTCTCGAAGATTTGATCAAAATGACAAATAGCTTACTTCTGTGTAACTATTTGTAACCTTGCTTCTGATTATACAGACCTACGTTTTTAGATTCACTGGACTAACACAGGGTGTCGCAGAGATTAATTATGTTATAAATACCTATGCTGGTTGTTTAACACAATTAGAATTACATAAGTAAACTGGGCTGGTTTCCCCAGTAGCTGATTAAAAGACTTTACGGCTTAAACATTGCTGTGCCTTATTTGCTGTTGCCTTAGTTAACGAAGTGTTTAGTTCTTAACCGGTTAGTGAAAACCCGGACATTAACGATAATTTTAAATAAGTTTCCCTTCCACCCTCACCAATGGCCACCTCTGCTTTCTTGAACAAACAATGATGGGATAGTTCCTCTTCAAATGAGCACGGCCATGAACAAGCTAATGTTATTGGTACATGGTTACTCTGGTAATAACCCTGTTCTTTCTAAAGATTTTTTTAGTGCGTTGTGTTCAAAAATGGTCTAAATCTACATCTACCATAAGAAAGCTAGAAAAGTTGTGAACTTCGTTTCTTTTAAATACTTTGACTTTGAATGCCCCTGGGGCCTACATTTGAGATATTCCATTTTCAAGCCCATCTTTTTTGAGTAGAGCAGAAAATTCCCTGCAAGTGTGCCGGTGGTAAAATTCATTCGTTTGTGCTAAAACGGTGAGCGGTGCTGAAGAATTGTGTGAGCCAAATTATGAAGAAAAAGGACCACTTCTGTATCACCTGAATCAATTTTCTGAAGCCATGGTTCTGTGTTACTCGTCATGTATGCCGTAGTAGATTGCCTAACTTTTCTTGCCCGTACGAACCACATTTCCTAAATCTTCACTTAGGACAACCCTGTTTATTGCGTTTCTTTCTAATGAATAGAAAGTTAAAACAAATAGTCTTGACCTAAATCAACAATTAAAAAGCAAGTAAAGCAGTGCATTGGTTAGTTTTACAAATGTTTGACTTTGTACGCACCTAGGACCCAAATTTGGGGTAATTCGTTTTGAGACCAATCTTTTTTGGAAAGAGCAGGACATTTCTATAGATGTGCTGCCGAATTTCTTTTGATCGGTATTTCAAACAATTCGATGGCTAGGGCTACTTTCCTAGCTACGAAGAGCAACACACGTTAAAAAAGTCAAAGGGAAAGTGGACATCCTTTAGTCGCATTTTGTGAACGATATGTTGTGTTTTGATCGTGAAAACCCGGCGTTGTAATATTAGGACAGGTTGGAAAAAAGTCTTAATTTTGGAGAATCCTCATTTCTTTTGGATTCAATATTTTTCATGGTATGTATGCCAAATAATAGTCTGAATATAAATCTACGCAGTAAATTGAATAGAAATGGTTCTTAAAGTTAGTTTGCTTGTATTGTTTGACCTTGGTCACCACTGGGGCCCAAATTTGTGGTATTTCGTTTTAAGGCCAATCTGTTTTTGGAAAGAGCAGAATATTTCTTATAAAACTGCCAAAGGAAAAATTAGAATTACATTTCAACTATTTTTGAAATAACAGTCCTCCCTCCAGGGGCGTAGCTAGTGCCGGGGCAGCCGCGGCGACCGCCCCGGCGCCCAGGGGTAAAGGAAAATCCTGTGACCACGTGCTGCGCTCGAGCCGCCCGACGCGCAACCAACGTCAACATGATCTTTTTGCCGAAATAACAAGGAAACTACTTGTGAAATCCAGCGAAATTTGTGAGGTGGTAACTGGTTAGTACTGCGTTGTATACAATATGGACAATAAACATGACCATGGCCATGGGATATTATACCTTCCCTCTAACTGGAAAGACCTTGGGACTCCACAGAAAAATACTAGGTACTATTTATTAATAGTACTACTAGCTAGCTAGCCGTGCATGCTTATATTTACGTTGCCTTTGCCTATTGCCATACTACCCTTTTTCGGCGCAAATTACCGAATTCACGTTATTTCTTCGGGTTGGTGAGCTTAATTTTACCATTCGTGGTAAAAATGCATTAAAACATTAAAGTTGGGATTTAGTAGTCACTGAACCACGGTGAGTGACGGCTGTGCAGTGAGTTTTGGGTTGGGATCAGTCACTACTCACAGACAATTCAAATTATAATTTTCATCTGTGACTTTATGGTATGGCTTCGATTTCAAAGCCACTAAGCGGGGCCCAAAAAATACGTCAAAAAAGTGACAACGATAAAAAATAAGCATGCATCCAAAAACGAGCAGTTTTTTCGTGTCGCCTATAACGAGTTTACCCACGGCGGCATCAAAAATCGAACAAAGATACCCAAAGTGTTACTGTTAGTGTTAATAATTTAGACTTGGCAAAACATACCAATATCATTGAAGAACCCGCTATTGACACTGGAAATGTCTACCCGACTGCGCACTACCAGACAAGATGGTAAGAATAGATAAAATGATCACAATATAATGCAAGGGAAGGCTATTTTTTATTCGTTTAATCTAAATCATTAATATAGCTTTTATTGTCAATTACGTTCTAAATAAAGCTTTCGAATAACGTAATTATTATTCCAAAATCCCAAACACATCAATCGATGTTAATGTCTTTCGCGTAGATCCGCTTTGGGCGATTCGATCAAACAATTGAGCACGGCTAAAGAGTTGGCTCATTTCCTTATTGTCGAGAATTGCTCGATATCTTCCAGCTTCCCTGACTTGTATACAGCCTGTCTTCTGTTTTTGACATTACCCGTCACGGTATAGCCACGGCTGACCGATCTTTTTCGAAACTGAAGCTGATCAAATCGTATCTCAGGAGCACTATGGGGCAGGATCGATTAAGGGGCTTAACATTAATTTCAATTGAAGTTAATATGGCACAGAAAAGAAAATTTGAAGAGATTATTGATATTTTTGCTGATAAGAAAGCTCGGAAAAAGAATTTCCGATAGATGCTGATTTTGAAGATCACGGTTGCAGCATTGTGCTGAGCCAACGTGATATGTAGCCACTGTGCCATTGACAGTTATTTTTTTATTAGATTACTATTTTTGATTTGTCAAATTATATCCATATTTAGTTAAAAACCTACTTTATTCATAAATGTTCATATAATAATTTTCTGCGAGCGGATTCGTGCTTGTTTCCTGATCTTGATTTCATTCGCTTTGAGCTAGTTCCTACCTTTCAGTACCTTTCAGTTTGACCTTTCAAGTTACCATCACAAAAAAAACCTGGCTATAAGATACAATTCGTTTTATAGGTAGGTACCTATTCCTTGAATGTCATTCATTGATCATTATATTTATTTTTGAATCATGAACTGTTATTTCCATTATTAGCAGCACTCGCATGTTAACGTTAAAAAAGATGTGTGTAATACAGGCTTGTTAAAACTGTCAAACATATTTTTATTTCTGGGGGGGAATGACTAAATCTTGCCCCGGGGCCCAGGAATACCTAGCTACGCCACTGGTCTGGGGTTCGAGTCCTCGAGTTGGCAGGTGTTTTTGAAGTGATATTAATATTCTTCAAACTCAGACTCAAACTCATGACAGCCAGCCAATCTAATTTATTTGCACGTTTTAGTCATGAATGCGTTAAAATCATGTCGTAAACACCGTTTGAAATCTGACTAATCTGTTTTATAGATCACTAGACTTTGTTTGCTAGATGTGGTGCTGGTTTTGGCTTTTTGCCTCCTCTCACATGTCTACCTAATTTCTATACATGCAATAGGACTCCTAATTGCTTACATTTGGAAAGATGAGGATGTGCAATTTACCAGAAAATAAAGTAGTGAAGTCTAGTATAGTGACATAAAATAAATGAAAGGCTACCCTCATTCTACGGTAGTGGTACGTCTACATACACGTACACCATATTGGATTTATGCTACACACTAATCCGCATTATTTCGCTATCTACGGCAGTTTGTGAACTGATCCGAATTTCGGACCTAACCAGTTCAGATGTTTGCAAACCAACCCTGTTGAGTTCAATTTCAAACTTTTTTTTCGATTTTTAAAAGAAGTTTTTTCTGAATTATGTTGTCAGTTGACAAGGAATAAACTTTTAAACTTAAAATTAACATCGTCAGTTCTGTAAGAAATTAAAAATAGCAGCTGCTCATATCAACTGTTGCAATTATTTCATAAAAATTTTAAATCAAAATTTTCGGGAAATTTCTGCTAATTTTTGACAAAAGATGCGTTAAATGTCACGAAATATTTCATAGACAAAAATTTCATGAAAATTTTAACGACACCTTTGTCCAGTGCAATTTCTTTTCTTCCCAGCAGCAATTCCTCTTGGATTCAGCAGCAATATTAATTTCCCTGAAATTTTCGAGAAAGGTTCGGTTTTGAAGTTTGGCAAACCTTTAGAGCGCCTGTCCGAAGTTTGGTTTGGTTTTCAAATACAACGTTCACACACACTTACCTAGATCAATGTATCATCCACCCTCGCCAATAGACCAGAGCGACAGGGTCAGGTGTCGTGCGTCGTTCACTCATTCTGAATCCTGGTTGCCACATGGCATCTTGTAGGCAAAAGACATTTCTCACTGACATAAACGCCCAATCATGCCATATGAAGCCACGCATGAAGTTTTAATTTCATAAATAAAATAAGAAAGACATAAAATTAATTGATTTTCCCTCCCTCTTATAAACAAAAAACTTATTGTTAAAAATCAAACAAGTCATTATTTGGGTGTCGGAAAAAAAAGATATACCGCCCGAATGTATGGAATCTTGATGCCAGCCTTGACTGTGTGCAGGAGAACGTGCTGGAAAAGCGTCCGAAGGCCAGCGGTGGGTCGGAGGAGGCAGATCGCTGCGAGGCGGAGGTAGAGGCTGCTCTGTCCTACAACATCCTGGCCACTTGGCCGCCGCTCCGTCTGGCCGGCCACAATGACGAACGCACGCTCATTGGAATCGAGGACTACCTCAACGCACGCTTGAAAGCCAAGGCAGCCGTCAAGCAGGACCTCACCACCAGGGGTAAGCACAATGGCTATCGGCCTTGCTCACTACTAGGGATAACACCGGTTCATTGCCGGTGCTGGAAATCCAGGACTGATCTTGATGCTTTTCCAATATGGCAGCTTTTTGTTAACTGTTACGAAAGCCAACAAACACTTACGTTTCCAAATTTTAATTTCAGATCCACATGCTTTATGTATGTATATATTTAATTTGTATTTATCCAAATATCATGAAGACTTAGGTATGACAAGGATTAAACTTCAAAATTTTTTGAAGTGATTTTAATATTCTTAAAGACTTGGGCATGTTTCCTTTCCTTAAATTTGTAAGTTTTGCATCACCTTTTTTTGCTGCTTAATAGCAATTCCCCAGTAAGTTCCCAAATCGATAACCAAAAATGTTGCTGATTTTTAGGCCCCAGGGGCTAGTTATCAATTTTTTTTAATGACTAGTATTAAGGAGGTATGTCCGGAACCTCTTATTCGATAGAAAACGCTGAAATTTTCCATATAAATAGAGAATTAAATTCTTCACAAAAATATGAAAAAAAAATTGGGGTACCTGAACTAGTTTCGGAATTATAATACATTGAAGTTGGGCCTTCAGTCCATAATTAACATGGCGGACAGAAAGAACTCCACATTTTCTCAACTTAATATTGCTTTCTGCGTCGTTCTAATCGATAGATATTTAAGCAAAATAACTGTAGATTTATTATTTCCCGCTGAAGATTTTAAATACAAAAAAATACATCAACCTGAACGATTTACAGAGATATAATGATTTGAAGTAAAACATTATAAAAATACTTGGCTGTTTTTAGCACGGCTGCAGTACTGTCGGTACACTTGCTAGATTCTATACATATTTTTTTCTCCTAACACTTTCTTTGTTTGTTAAAAAGCCCCTTTTACCACGAGCTAGATGGCGATTAAGATTTGTTTGAGGTATTTCAGCTGCCAATTTGATAGGAAACAACCATTTTTTCTTGCAAATCTAGCAGGCGGTGGCCCTTTCGTACATTCCTCCTTAAAACAATCTCATATCTGTGGGCTCAGTGTCATCTTTACTTACTTTACTGCTGCAATCATTTTGCTGTACAACATGAGCAGTTTGGGCGATACAACAGCTTTGTTAGTCAGGAAAGGACCAGTTGTGAAATAAATGTGCGCTATTCTGTTCGTTCTGCTGTTTACTTGCAGTCACGCTGATATATTTTTTCGGCGAATATAGAAAATGGGCAAGCAGTCAGACTTGTGTAAACTCCTTCAAAACAAAATTGAAATCACAAGAGCAATTGCATTTGGTACCATGCCACGAAAGTAAGTGAATAGCTCAGGAATGCCAGGAAGTTGAGGAGGAGGCTCTGGGAAAGGTTCACTGCAACCAAACATGCCATTTGAAAATTTTCTCACATGCCAGAAGCTATAACAAGCAATTTGATTACTAAATAAAAATTATGCTAGGTGTTTGAAAACATAACCCGTAATGACAGAAAGGGAAGGGTTTGTCCTAGGGATTGATAGTTGACTAATAGAATGAAAAAGTGTATGGCCATTACCTTTTTTGCCTGCTCTGCAGCCCAAGCAGAAGGTCTGAACGGCTTGACATTTTAACCGCCCTTCTAACAAACCGTACCAGCTTGTACTAGTTTTTGTGGGAAATTGATCAAGCAGTTTATTTAAAACCAAAATAATTAAACGCTATCTTTGTTTCCTTATTTCTGACTGCCTGTTCCAGCGGCGTCGTTGCGCAAGCTGCTTACAGAGCAGGAGCGCAACTGGATTGCCCAGGCCCAGGACTCTGCCTGCGTCCGTGCCACCCTGGAGTCAGAGCGTCAACGTCTGATGGACATGGAGTCAAACTCGCTGCACCTCGAGTCCCGCGAGGCAGAACAGCGGCGCCAGGTTGCCACGCTCGAGCGCGAGCTTGAATCCGCCAAGCAGCAGGTCGGTGAACAACGCTATTCTCGCCCTCGGCAAGCTAGACAGCCCGCTGTTGATACTGGGGGTAGGCTATAGGCCAACTCGGGACCCCAAACGTTCTCACCGCCAATATCCCGGATCTAAATGTGGAATTAGGAAAATAAAGTTCTACCTAGTTCTGAACTTACCATCCTCACATCTCAATTTTACCTCAAACGGGTAGGTCTGATTGGCTCTAAATATAACCTTCAAGTAATATTTTGCAGCCATGCCCCCAAACCCCTCTACAAGTGCCGCATTGGGCTTTCATAGTGTAAAAAGTCGAAAACAAACCACCACGCGCTATATGGGAATCTGTGGGCCCCAAATTTCTCTGCACCAGGGCCCCAAAATTCTGAACGTGTCACGAATCTGGCCTCTGCCAACAATATAAATTTGAACCAAAACTTGCCATTAAAACTAGGGACTCGCCCCTGGTCTACATGCTGGTTGTTAGTTACAATAACCTTTCTGCCCTAGCCTAGGGTTTCTTGCACAAATCTTGAACCGTACATGCTCAACATATATTTCTTAACAAAAGTGTTAATTTTGTGACTTCTGTTACAGACAAGTAATTATGTAGGTTGTAATTTTTTATTTGTTTAATGCTTGGCTCGTTTGTAAAATGTCCAGTTAAGTTACAGTCTTCAGGTTAGCTTAACATCACCATGGCAGCAGCCAAACATGCAACAATATTTTCTTGTTGAACCTCCACAGCTAACACCTAGAAGGGAGCGTTTTAAATTCACACCTTAGTTGAGTAGAATCTAAATATAGTCTTCAAAGTTTGTGCAAAATGTCTAGACCCCAGACTATAAGGGTGGAATGGAAAGCATGAAGTTAGGGAAAGAAGCAGGGAAAATGTGGAATCGGACCAGTTTACCAACCCGTGTCATCTTGATTGCCAGCTGTGTGGTCTCTACGGCTGAGCTATCCGGACACACACTCTTGCTTCACTGGCTAGGAGTAGTATTCACTAGGTAGCTGCACAACAAATGCATGGCAATTCACAACGCAGCTGTGGTTTCATTGGCAGATGGCGCTTCATTTTGAGAGTATTTTGACCCTGCGTTGAGCCATGTCCGGTAGAAGCCTTACGTCGGCTTGTTTGGTTTCAGCTGCGTGAGAAAGACTCCCAGCTCAACCATCGAGAGCTGGAGAAAGAGCGTGTTAAACAAAAGTACACGAGCCGTATAGAGGAGGAGCGAGAACGCCTTGCACGGGAGTCGAAGATGAAGCTTAAGAAACAAGAAGCTGAGCTGAAGGTAGGTTTATTAATATGGGTATGCTATCAATTATTATTAGGAAATTCTCTTTATTGTGTTAATAATGATATTTTTGGACCGAGAAAAAGAGTAAAAAATGTACCGAGAGGGCTTTGTCTGTGTAGAATGGTAAACAAAGGATCGAAATGCGGATTGGTTCAGAATGTCTAGTTATGCTCTGATAAAATGCTCTGATTTTTATCAGAGCATGACCGGACACTTACCCACCAAACAAAGGATCATTTCTCTCCACCAGGGCCGCATGCAGAGCCGTGACGAGAAGCTCCAGCAGATGAAGCGTATCCTGAGTGAGCCGGACCCGCGGCGAGTGGCCGTTAGCTCAGCAGTGAGCCGCTTCGAGAACGTGGGGAAGAGCACCGAGGGGTCGAGTAACCGCGCTCCCCAGCCGCCCCGAGGCACCTCTCGCAGGGTGAGTACGCCCACCCCTATAGTTACTTGTCAGAGTCGCAGAGGCTGTAGGAACTGGGGGAGTAATTTTAAAATAAACAATTCTTTGCAGGTTAAACTTTGGTCTCTTATCGACACAATTTGTGGGACGTGCCATCACCCTCCACATGAATTGAATTGTTTAAATTAAAAGTATTTTCTAGCGGCTCTGAAAGGTTCCAACATTCTAATTGGCAAAACGTTGAGGCCAAGAAGAAGGTTGTAAATCGTACGGCCAGTTTAATCTAGTTGGGTAAGAAGCTATGGGACTATTCACTCATTTTCACAAAGGCAACAACGAATCAAAAGCAACGGGTTTTAGTTGACAACCCGTTCACTGTTCATTTCTCAATTGACTACTTTGCAATTTGGGTGATTTCATCGACTAAGCCGTATCGCCAGGTATTTGACGGAAAAGGGAGGAAAAATTGACTGGGTTTGAATGAACAGGGATAAGTATTATTGTAGTTATTATTACTTGTTACTATTACTTATAG
>QKMV01002091.1:0-12866 GCA_003287335.1 Lednia tumana
AGCGAAACGTTGGCAGTTTAGTGTCAGTTAAGTTTTCAGCAGTTTAACCCAGTTATTAACAGTTTTTTTAAAAACCCTTTGATGATGTTTCTACGTGAGCCTTTAGTGTATGCAAAATATGCTCTTTATTTTGATTGTCGTGCAAAGCAGATTTTAAGATTGCCAGTCAACTTTTTCACTCCAAAAACTCCACACTAAACCAGAGTCTGGCAACTAAATTCTTGCACGGTCTTCATATCCCAACAAACTTTTTTTTTGAGCCCACCAAATAAACTATTGCAACCAATTGCAGTCAGCTCTGCTTCTGACTGTTTTTCACTACATTTGGCTGAACTACTTGCAAACTTTGGTGCCGTAGGCCTTTTTTAAAAATTCTGTCTGTTATTTGTATGGCATTTTCTTGCCTTTTTGTGAAGAATGGAGGCTATCAACCTAGGTACTCAAGTTTGAAAAATGATCTACCTAACACTTTTTTGTTTTGAGGGCCAAATGTTTATCCATTCTGAACTTGGACCACGGTCCTCCTCTTGGCGATTCCCATGTCTTGGAATCAGCTTTCATATAACTGGCTAAGAAGCTAACAGGTTATTAATTTGTCATGACCATGGCAACAGCAAATCAGATGCATTGGTTTTTATAGAGTGGACTGAAAATATTCTCAACTGGCGATAGATGTTTTGGATGGGTTGAACCTTGAAACTAACGCAGACTCCGTTCCAGGCAAGAAGAGTCGTCGCGGAGTGGTGACCCCGAGCGACATGTTCCTGCAAGTGCTCGAGCTCCACCCCGAGATCTTGCAGCAGATACTTAGCACCGTGCTCAACGTCATTATGTTTGAAGACTGCCGGAACCAATGGTCCATGTCTAGGCCACTCCTAGGATTAATACTGCTCAATGAAGAGGTGAGATGTGCTTTGCTTGTTTGCTCGATGCCATTGTAATTTACAATGGCTGTAATGTTTGGTCGGTCATGTAATTTTTTTTGGTTTTGCGCCTATTTCTCTTCATATCTTAAATAACTAACTGAACAAGAATTGGGCCCCAACCCTACTACAGTGGGTTGTGTTCTCATAACAAACTTTGACAAATCACTGCAAGCATAGGGACAGAGATACTTGTGCAAACAGACTGCATTTGACAACCGAGCATTTGTAAAACATTGAATCTGAAATGTACTGCCAATAACATTTTTATGTTTGCTTTTCCAGTACTTTAACCAACTGAGAGAAAACATTGTTCGGAGCCAGCCACCAGACAAGCATGCGGCGATGGCTCAGTGGTTCGCGAACCTGATGGATGGAATCGAGAGGAATCTTCTAACAAAGAACCGAGATAGGTTAGCCTATTAGCTTGCTGGATAACTAATATTAAATATTGTGTGGTGCTGAAAAAATCACAATGTCCGGAAATTTTTGTACTAAAATAAGTTTTTTTCCGCAGGTTCACGCAAAACTTGTCAGTGTTCCGTCGGGACATCAACGACTCACTGAAAGGTCCCAACACAAACATGACTTCATCAACAATGAATGATATGATGACGTCGTAGTGACGGGCTGATCAATCGTCAAGTAAACTGAATGTGAAAACCGAGAGATATGCCAAACTGATCACCGTTTTAAAAATTTTAAACTTTAAACATAACCAGTATGGATTATGTCAGCATTTATGTATTTTTCTGTTGCTCTCAAAGCAGACCTCATCGAGTCATTGTTGAAATATCGGATAAGTATTTTCACTACCAGCTACTTGAATGCGGTAGTAATTCCTATAGATCGAATAATTTCACCTCAAGTTTCAAATTTCGTATCCCCGTGGCAGGAAAAGTGTTATCTTTCTGTGAGAATAGTACAGTGCCTAGGAGATTATGTTGGGAATCGAAAGGGTAATGAACGGAAATGAATCGTAATTTGTAAGTCATATTATCAGTAACCACTGTGCTATCTAGCTGCGGTGTGTTGTGAAGTGACTTTGGAAATATAAAGGAGCACGCTCATGGTAACATTGGCTGTTGCTTAATAATAATACCTAGCAACTTGGCACGTAGAAAAGAGGGCACATCTAAACTCGGTCTGGACAGATTTCCAGGCATGCGTAAAAACAGGTTATGTTTACCATCACTGCATAACATTAATATTTAAGTAGTATTCAAAGGCTGCAGGCACAGCTAATTCAGACACTTTTGTAAAGAAGTTAGTTCCTGTGGTTTTTAAAGGGCACTTCCCTTCGAAAAAGAAATCCACACCAAGATTTGGCTAGATGTCATGCTTGCTGAACACTTGTGGTACAGGCAGCTCTGGTATCATTTACATCTGCCAGTCAATGTGATATGAGATAACGATTTGGGGATCTTTACTGTAACCGGCTCGAAATCAATGCGTTTTGAAAGCGGCGTAAGATTTCTGATATTCAGAAACGTCGTTTGCATTTTTATTGGGCTTAGTTATTGTAACCCTGGTCAAGTGCACTACTACTTGAAGGGGCGGCCATTGCGAAGAATTGTTTGTTGATAGTTTGTACCTTTTGTACAGATAGTTTTGCAGTAATCAATGAGACTGGTCTTGGTTTCTGGACCACAAGATGGATGATCTAGAAAATTGCTTCATTTGCACTTTCCTTGCATTCATTTGCGTTTTGTTTCGTTACCTGAATACTCTCAGTCTTATGAAATTTGCCGGGGATTCCAACTTCACGTTTATGTTTTGATGCAATATTTTTATGGCTAGATTCTTCCTTGTGGTTCCTTTGAATAAATAACGTGTGTATGTCTCTTGCAACATTGCTTCGTTTGTCGTTGTTGACGAGAGAAGATTTTGCGTGACCAAGCGTGTGCTGGCTTTGATGGAAATTGGAAATACTTTCCTCAGTGGCGGAAGATTTATGCTGCAAACTATCGATGAACAAAGTGCATTATTGCACACTTTCCAGCGGTGAGCGAGTGCTTTTTGCAGTGAGTGCTTTTTGCAGCGAGTGAAGAATGCCTGAAGTTTCATGGTATGCGTGTCGACGATTGTGTGTGTTGCGTGTAGTATCATTGCCCCTGTGATTCAGTCATCATTTGCAAGCAAAAAAAAGTAATAAAACAATTCACGTAATTAGTATCACAAAATAATTAAAATTTGTGGTAATAATTAAATACTCTAAAAAGTGTGTATTCAAACATCGCAATCATGCTGAATTTGTTATTATTTCTATGCTTGTTCCCAAAATAAAGAACTTATAATTATTATTAATCTGGCTTGTATGTTCATACCTACTCATTTATGGCAAATGAAGAGCAAAACATGGCTTAATGATTGCCCATGGCTATTTTCGTTTCTTGTATAGTTCTTTCCTGAAGGTCATGGTCAAGACTATGGTCCAACAGATCTGCATATTAAGTACATACCTTTTGAGATTTTTTCATCCCAACATTTTCTCCGTCAAGCAACACTGTTCTCAATTAATAGTCCAGTGCTTCCTACTGCAATCTCAGCTATTACCTAGCAAGCAATGTTTTTGCTCTTCTGGTGGTTCATAGTTCAACTTACTCCAATAGCATGGTCATTTCCACTAAAATGTCAACACAATTAACAGTGGCTTAGACAGTTCTACTGAAGGTGATAATAGTTGATAGCCTTGAGTTTTTGTCAAGTGTTGGAAGAAGAGCTTCAGTTTTCACCGAGCCAGTAGCATTTGGGACAGAAGACTGACCACATCTCTCGAACCATGGGGCATGGTGTCAAGCCTTTTAAACTTACTATTTTGACGTTTTGCTTTGTCGGTGAGTGAGTGGAATGTTCAGTTCAAAACCATGACTGGTTCATACTTCAATTGCTATGAAAATCTGTGAGGGAAAAAAAAGTGAGATAAAGCTAACGGCTCAACTACTGCTTTTCGAAAGGAATTGGAAGCTTGGCACTAATTTGTTATTTGTGTGACTTGACTAAGTTAATGCCACTGCATTTACTTAATTTTGCATACGGTATAAGTGGTTCATTATTTTTACCATTGTGTGGTGCTGTTTACTTTTTATTCTTGCAAGCCCGGTTAGTTGTTACAATTTATTTTTTCCCTCAAGAAATGAGTTGTCAATACAATTATGTGTATTCACGATTGCTGCATATTATATTTCTAATTGGAAGAATTATTCTAATTATAACACCCATAGCCTGAAAAATGTTAGATGACCTAAGGTCAACTATTATCTTGGGTTACTAGACTGACATACTTCTCTTTAACATTTTGAGTTCTTGTTTGTGTACTGTGGATTTTTTCACAGCTAGTATTTTAACGGAGTGCATTAGTTAAAATGTTGACAAGGATAACAAATGTAAAGCCAAATACATGGCTCATGAAGTACTTTTAATATTCTTCAAGTTAAAATGTTCTTTTCAGCAAATATATTCTCAAAAATAAAGGGCAGATTCTATGCCTAATATGTTTGCATTTCAGGATGGATTGTTGTCTGCAACTGCTGGTCTCTGGATCTAGTAGACTTAGAGCCACAAGCTAGAAGATGGAAACGACAGTCTGGTGGTTGTGGGTAAGCTCTCTTCAGTCTGAGCTAGCGTCGCCAGTCTCAGAAATAAAGCACTTAAATGCTTCTAGCCTGCAAATCCCTCGTATTTTTTCCCGGAAGACCATAATATGAGCCACAACGCGGCATACAGCTTGTCTGGAGCGGTCAGGAATAGGAGTGGTAGTTGAGCAGGAGACTGGTGTGCCCATTTAGTGAAAGAATTTTTGCATTTGCTTGGAATAGTTGTGGAAAATCACAGCTAGAATAGCTGGTCACCAGGACCGACCATGAGACCACCCGAAAGCAAGGCAGATGTGCTAACAGCTCCATGGGCCTGAGCCTCGCTAGTTAAATCCACTGTTTAAATCTATTTTCTTAGAGTATATTATATTCTTTATCAAAACAGGTTTTTAATATTTTTGGAAACAGTGTCGAAGTAATATATGTTTATATTACTGTCTCGGCTATTTCTAAAAAAATGGCATTCCTTCTGTATCAACTCTTCCTTTAACTTCCATAAATTTCATTCTCTATAACTCTTTTCTAGAACACAAATTCTTTTCATTTCCAACTTCTTAATATGTAATTTTTAGTTTTGTTGTTCATATTGGCGCCACCGCCAACATACATACATACACACATATGTACATACATACACAACAGAACATACATTTATAGTTATGGCCATTTTTCCTTGAAAAATTTCTCTCTCGCATCTATTACCACATTCTTTCCATGCAACCTCTCCCATAAACACTTAATAAACGCTTGTTTCCGCTGCCTTTCGTGCGAAGTCGATCGTATTCTGCTAATGTTTTAGCAACGACTTCCAATGTGACTCCGGCGCCTGCCTGGACCAGCTGCTGGTCTGCGATGGCATGCTCAACTGTGACGACGAGTCAGACGAGACCGAAGCGACGTGCCAGCAAGAAATGTGCCCTTCGTATGGGTTCCGCTGCACTTATGGCGCCTGCATTGACTCCGCCTCCAAGTGCGACGGCAAGGATGACTGCGCTGACCGGTCCGATGAGACGCTGCCAGAGTGCACCGAGAAGTGCAGGTGAATAGTGTCGATCCATTCAGTGGCTTAGTTCTAAGGGACTGCAGTCCTGGGGAACCCAAAAGTAAATTAAATTCTACACCTTAAATTGTAGACTTAGTAATAGACGTCTAGCATTACAGAGGCAATCTTAATTGAGGGCTTTTTAGTGCCATTAAAAAGTATTGATCCCTCAATGTTACTTGACTCTGGACATGCATTTTTTGAGTCTTCAATTATAAGATGTTTTCACTTGTAGGAAAATAGACCCCATAAGAAATGCAGTACTACCCACATGTTAATCATCGGTGGAAATACATTTCTGTAGTGGTTAATTTAAATGTATGACTAGTAATCTAAGCAGCGAGCAAGCTATCTCTTCAAATAAGAAATTTTGCTTCATCGAAGGTGGAACAGGTGGAATTTGTGAACAGTGAAATTCATTTCCTGAATCAAACTACTTGGGATATGCGATGCATTTCTTAAGCTTTAATTAATCCCAATGAGCAACGGACTCAGGAAGGCAAGTGGTTCATTAGTATAATTTGAATAATTTTTAAAATAATTCAATAGGAAGCATTCTGAGAGATAAGTAATTTTTAATTTCAGAAATAAGGATGAGTAAAAGTTTTAGTGTAAGGAGATCTCTTATTGTAAAGGACGCAGCCGTGCTCTTCTATTGGCGTGTACAGCGGTCTTAGTCTCGAAAAGGTCTGCACACGTAAATATCCGTTTCCAATGTCGAAACAAAATGGGAAACGGATATTCCGTGTACGAACTTCTGTCAACACTACGGTCATACAAAATTTCCTGTCAATTTTCCACAGTAGGTTAAGCTTTTAAAATCAGAAACTAAAATTCCAAGCGTCAGAATAGATGTAGTAGAAGAAAACTCGGATCTCGCAAGCATCGTTCTGCTGCCATGAAGCACAGTCAACTGATTGCGTTATTAGATGGGCCGTGATTTCTGTTTCAGCGGAGAGGAGTTCACATGTGCAGACGACACATGTGTGGATGAACTGCTTCTCTGCGATGGGAAAAAAGACTGTGAAGACGGAACGGACGAAGAACCGAAGCTTTGCTTAAACTCAACGTAAGACATTATTTTATTTTCAATCGCGATGATATCATCCAGTCCAGCGATGCTTGCATCATTCTGTTTCGTTAGCAGAAGTACAGTGAGGCTAGGGCTGGCTAGGGCAGTGATTATTTCTGATCATCTTGTAGGAAGTCTGGGTTTATAGAGAATTAAAAAAAAAATTTAATCAAATCAAATTTTGAATATCAATTTGGAACTACAAACACTTTTAATCATGACCCATAAACACATTCAACCACAAAAGTACCTCATATCACTTCAATTTTGGGTACTTTTTGTCTGTAACTATACTTTTGTAACAGCAGCTTTTTAGAAATTGACATGTCATCACCAGTTGTTTATAAATCCCCCAAAAAAGTGCCCAAAGTATACTAATGGGGAAATTTTTACCTACTACCCTGGTACTTTAATTTTTACCTGTGCACCCCTGTCCTACAGGTGTCCTTCATATGCATTCCGTTGCAAATACGGCGGCTGTATCGACTCGACATTAGCTTGCGACGGCAAATCGGACTGTACAGACGCTTCCGACGAGGCCCCCGCACTTTGCCGATCGCAGACGTTAGCCCCCCCTCGTGTTACCACGCCCCGCACTAACGGGAAGCCCGTGGCTTCTACCCCTCGGCCTAATGGGGGAAGCAAGCCGAAACCCATGGATCCTACACCCTCAACCGCAGCCACCCCCGAACCAGGAGTGACCCGGCCCCCGGCTACGAATTCCCAGGGCTGCAACCTACCGGCGCCAATCGCCAACGGCAAGTTCAGCGTGCAAGGCTGTGAGGCTGGAGACACGACGCCACTGTGTAAGCTGACGCAGGGGACCGTGGCGCAAACGTCTGTGATCCTGATCAACGAATGCAATCCCGGATTTACAATGGAAGGGAACGCGTTTTCGGTCTGTCAAGGGAGCTCGAGCTGGTATCCTCCGATACCGCAATGCATCCAAAGACTGGGTAATTAATAATTACTAAACACAATAGAACAGAAATCAGTGTTCAATTGATCAGCAGTCATCTCTTTCCAGCATGGGCTACATTATATTTGAAAACACCAAACACCAATCAGAATCAAGGGTTCAAGCTTTAAGTTTTTTGGCGCCATATTTCCTGGGTTTCGCTTGGCCGAGCTTTTGCAGCTTCTCAGATCTGATTGGTGGTTATCTGTGTGACACGTGACAGATGCAATGTCATTCGAGCTGTACACCGTGTATAAACCCAGCAGTTCAGACAATATTTTTGTCAAAATCTATGCAATCATTATGCATTTAAAAGATTCAAACAAAAATATCATTATGTGCCTAAAATTAAATTACCAAATACACATTCATAGTCATCACATGTTAATCAATGTTTCAAGCTAGAAAAAAGCCTGCTTAGCCTAACGACAAAATTTCTTTTGGTTGGCTGCTTCAGTCTTATGCCCGGCTCTGAAGGAGGTGTCGGTGGAGATCATTTGCCACAAGGGAGACGTGCCGGTCAACTGCTCCGTCCCTGTGAGCGCCGGCACGGAAGCCAAGCTGACGTGCAACGCAGGCTATGCCTTGGCCGGCGAACCAAACTACAGGAAGATCACTTGTCAAGCGGCGGGCACCTGGGACCGGCCTGTCTTCACGTGTATCCCCGGTGAGACAATATTTATTTATATTGATTTGTTATTCGATCAGAGCATATTTACAAAGACAGTAATGTATTGTTAGCAATGAGTATTAAACACAATTAGTCCTGCTCAGGGTCGGTATTACCAACTCTTAACTACTACTTCAGAAAAAGATTATCTTCCGATCAACACATAACAAACAAAATCAAACCTGGGCTGATTGGAGATGGCATTTTTCTGAAGTACCAGTTTGAAGGTGGTTATGCTTGTCCTAAGGAAGGATCTATGAATCAGCAGGTAGGGCATGCAATGAAATTGTGCGAAATTGTTGGGTTTAAATTGCAATTTTTGAAGATTTAAGTATCACAGAAACAGTTTAGATCTGAAAAATTTTGATACAAAATAAGTTATATAATCAATCACAGTCTTACAGCAATCGATTATATAATCGATTGTATTTTTTATAACAAGTCAATCCTGGGTGATCAAGGACGTGAATCACATGAGTGATATTTGAATTTTTGAACAAGGCATAGTTCCGTTTTCAAAATTTGCAGCCGTTGCCCTAAAAGTGAAGCCAATTTACCATAGCAACGAAGCTGTCTGCGGCAACAATAGTTTTATGAAATAAAATCGATTTTCCCACAAGTCCAAAAAGAAACGCAGGGCAGGTACTGTTAACACACCAGAAATAAAATTTCATTCTTAAACTGAATGAGTGCAGATTTCACTCTTAAGAAGTTAAAGTTATTCATAGGACAGGGCTTGTTAAATTAATTAGGTCTAACTTGAGTGAAGTTCATGCATTCACTTAGGGTGCTGTGTTTTGAAAATCGTATTTGTGTGCATAATACAACATAATAAATTGCAGTTGCACTGATATTTGTATTTTGTTGTGGATTCAGATTGTGGTAAACGGAACCCAAATGGCAGGCCGTTCATCTCCAACGGAGAAATAGCAAAGATTGGAGAATACCCGTGGCATGCGGGAATTTACCAGTTAAACTCCAGCGCTCTTTTAACGCAAGTCTGCGGAGGAACTCTCATCAGCTCTAAGCACGTCATTTCTGGTAAGCCCCTGGAACATTACAAACACTCAAACTGTTTTTACAGGAATGTGGCACTCATTACTAGATTTGCTACCTTTTGTAAATCAAAAAATTGGGAGGTTTGGGGCTGCAGTTCCCAAGAAAATTCCAGGATAAAGGCTATTTTTTGGAGCAAATCTATGTGTTTGAGGTAAAATTGGGGTCAGAGGATGTCAACCTGAGACCAAGTATTTTACAGAGTGATTGAATTAAATCAACTGTTTGTCAGGAATTGTAAAAAAAAAGCTTTCAACTAAAATACAAGACAATCTAAAGAAAATATCAAAGAGTTTTTGTGTCTTTTGCGGAAAAAAATGGGATTATTCCACATTTTGGAAAAGATAGAGGTCATTTAGCAACCTCTTGAGAGTTCAAAGAGAAGAAAGATCAAAATTTCAAAAAAGAGGCCGTCCTCTTGGATAGACAGTATCTTTGGGATAGACCATGTGACATTACTACAGTTCCTAGCAAAACAGCACCGAAATATTTTTAGTCTAAATTGCTGTGTAATGGTCATGTAATGAATGCCTTGGCTTGTTGCTTGCCTCAAGGAATGGTAGGGGGATGAATGGCACAAGAGGAACAAGCCCAGAAATGGGAATTAACAAGTTCAGATCAGTGTACAGTCTTATAGGCTAAGTCATAAGGCTAATTCAACTATATTAGCATAAACCATTAACTGCCTTTTTCTGAATACCTTCGCAGGCCTAGCTAGATATTTTAACAACATTTTTTGTGTACCTTATTGGGTAGGGATGGGGGACAATTTTATGTTGGAAGTCTCTTTTAAATAGTAAAAATTTTCAACCAATTTATTTGACACAATTTCCTTCCAGCAATTATAGCTGATTGCAACAATTGTAACTACAGAAACTGAAATTGTGTCAAAGAAATTTTATAGAAAATTTGACTTACAGCAGGCTTTAGATTGATCAAATCAGGGGTAAATTGAAAGTAAACCTATAGGTAATCCAATCTGGCTTCTCTTAAAAATGTAGGAAATCTTCGTGCAGAGGCTGCAAATTGTGATTTTACGATGAACACACGGTCCAAAAAGAGCTATTTTGCGGTGGCAACTTGGACCGCGGGGCGCCAGCTGAATAAGCCTGGTCTACTGTCTTTCATTATCATGCTGAAAGAAACATTTTATTATATTACCTACCATAAATATATAGAAAAAAACTGTTAAGTGTTTACCAAGTAAATTTTAAAACATGTTATATCAAGTTACTCAAGTAATCAAGAAATGTGGGAAAATCTTCTTGATTTTGCAAGGATTGGAAACGTTGCATAGTCATTTACAGTTTTTTGGTAAAAATAACACAAAAACAATAAGATTTGAAACCGGCATAAGGTTTTCAATGCATTTTTTAATGTTTAATTTTTTTATATTTTACAAGAAATTGGGTGCAAAGCAAGAAAAGTTTCTGACTTTTTCACTGCTAACTTTGCCCACGGATCAAACTTGGATAAAAACCTTGGCTCTTCCAAATCAATTTCAGTACGAAAATTAATAACATAGTTCAAAATTTCTAGGTTTCAGCTTGAAAAAATGTTGAAGTTAGAATTTTCAGCTGCTCTTAGGCTATCAAAGAACTGAAATAAACTGAAATAAACCGCCTTATTTATAACAAGCGGTTTGTTCTCAACATTTAAAAAAACGGTTTCGGTTTTTGGCTTAGGTTATGAAAATGATCGTTTTTTATGATTTTTGGATTAGGTTTCGGTTTCAGTCCCTAGTTCACCATGTAATTTTCTTTCGCAGCCGCGCATTGTTTTTGGGACGAGGTGTTCGTTCGGCAAGAGAAAATTGAGCGCTACAAAGTGGCTCTGGGCAAGTTCTACAGAGACTGGTACCACACCACAGACGACTCAGAGCTGCAGAGACACGAAGTCTTGAACATCGTGCTGGACGAACGTTATCGAGGACGCAAGCGCAACTTCCAGTTCGATGTGGCGATCGTCGTATTGAAGGAGCCCGCGGAGTTGACGTGGGCTGTCAATGTCGCGTGTGTGGACTGGGACAATGAGTACGAGAGGTTCCAGCTCGCTACCGGCCAGAACGGCACGGTATGTTCCTATAGAGGCCAAGAAGAATAAATGTGTGGTTTGAAGGAGGTTTTAAGAGCCGTGGATTGTTGATATCTGTGTTTCAACGGTTTTTCTCTGTTGTGAGAGTCTTTTGACTCCAAGACGGGTCTCGTCTGAAGTCCGAAGACTTCCTCTGAAGATGACAATGCCAACATAGTTGGAACGTTGCGGTGTGAGGCCCTTCGTAGCACCATAAGTCCCTCACAACAGAGCAAGAACCCTTGCAACCCAGGTAACAATAATTTTGTGACATCATTGCATGGGAAAGCTCCAGCATGCCTAATCAGTTTGAGATTCTTTTGGTTTTTCCACTGGTTTTTTCAGTGGGACTTGGGAGGTTTAGTTTCTTTTAGCTAACTTGCCATTGTCGAGCGCCAAGATTAAGATCAAACAAAATCTCTTTGTTTATTCAACTCATCATCGAGATCGGTCTTACAGTGAGAGAAGGCGCTTCCATAGAAAAAGGCTACCAAGAACTACAACGCTTATGAGAGACGGCCTAGGCGAAAAAAAATACCACCTACTCGACATTGTTAGTAGTTTGGCTTACGAACACTGTGAGCACTATTTTACTTTCAACCCTCTCTCTTTTTTTCCTCCTGTCTCACTCACTCTCAGCATAGAATAAACAAGGCATTGCCTGTTCACCGGTCACAGTGACTGGCAGTGCAAGAAAGAAACTCTCCCACAAAATGTGAGATGGAAGATACATGCAGGGACAACAAACCCTTAGCGATGGCAGTCTAGGCTGCAGTACTCCTGATTTTTCCAGCGCCATCTCTTGCTTGTAAGCTGAACTACCGTCACTAGATCTCTCTCTTTTCCGATACCCTCTCTATCTTTTGCCCAAGTAGACCGTTTAACAAAGGGACTGTAGTCCTTGGTAACGCCTTTATTCTATGGCATTAATTTGCAACCGGAGGTCCTATTGATCACTGAAGAGCTTACTGGTTGTGATTTCTCACAACACCATTCTACGCAAATTCTGGCATTGTTTCTCACACTTCATGAGCACAACTTTTTCTTAGCAGCTCCATTTTCATTACTGGACTCTCAGGTCACTACATGTAAATCGTAGCAATTGGCAGAGCGCGTGGTCATCAGAGCCGTTGTTGGATGTTTTATAGTGTTTTAAGCACTTCAATTCAAAAATCGAACTTTAATAATCTCAAATTTACAAAAATAAACTTATTGAGAAAAACCTACAGTCACCCCATCCAATACACCTACTCCGACCTAACTTGACGGGATGCCCACGCAAACAGACTAGTGCAGGGTAAAGCAAGTGCGCATCGATACTCATTGGAGATGCCTCAGCTGGAATAGGTGCAACTGATTTTGCACCTGATTGGGGCAATAAAATATGTAAAAATAATTGAAGTACACTTAATAGGTTGGGCCTAACAAGAATTGATGCGCACTTGTTTTATCGAGCACGGTCGGTCTGCGAGACGT
>QKMV01002093.1:0-14078 GCA_003287335.1 Lednia tumana
GTGTGTGTGTGTGTGTGTGTGTGTGTGTGTGTGTGTGTGTGTGTGTGTGTGTGTGTGTGTGTGTGTGTGTGTGTCCGACGGATCACTGGTAATTTATTCATGAACGATGTTTACATGACCGCAGAGTGTTTTTCTATTGTACATTTCTGTTCATGTGTGTAAATGTGTAAAATTACCAGATTATGAAAACAGTTTATGCGTGGCCGATGTGTGGAATTCCTTGCTCGAAGCTGTTGCGTGATCGGGTAGTTAGCATGTCGTCGACAATTGGGCGACCCTGACTACGTATAACTATAGTAATACCGATCGTATGGTATGTCTGGAAGTTCGTTCTGCGTAGGCTGCTGCGCTTCGTAATTCCGATTGCAATCATTATCTGCATGTCTACTGATTCTGTGCAATGCATAAGCTTGCTGAAGTAAATTAATTATACGATATGCGTCTTGTGAATAGATGCTTATCAAAATCCACCAGTATTATAATTTGTTAATTATATCAAAAGTTTTTATTTCATTCTTCTCCCAGCTAAAGCGGGAACAAGTTTGAAATATTATGTAGATTGGTTTGTGTTTGTGCAGTGAACTGTCGTGTCATTCAGGAGGTCCAAGAACTCCATTGTTAGTTGTTCTTGTGTAGTTTAAGTAATTGTTATTTCTCTTGGATTTGAGCACTACATGTATGTAAGCTCAATCGAAGTACCGACCTACTCAGTCAAGCGTAGTACTACTAGCGACGGGACGGCTTTCAATTTCCAGAGTTTTATTATAGCCGCTTGCCTCGTCTTCAACCCTTTCATTGTCTTTTCACGTTTCCATGTGCCGACAGCGGTGGCAATACAATTTTACGAGCGTCGTCGACATCGGAAACGGTTACTTTGCCGAGTTACGTAACCGCTCGTCGTGGAAAAAAACGCTCGTTAAGAATAGAATGACGTCGTTAGCTGAATTTGACAGCTCAGAAAATCTGTCAACTAGTGCGATTCCTCGGGCGTGGCATTTATTTGATATAGCTTCCTGTAATGTTCAAGATAATTGTAGCAAGTTGTATCATTTGTTACACAGATGCATGATATTGGTATCACAATGTCACAGCGAACCGTGAATACTGATCTATGGAGTATTAATTGATTGCCACGGACAGCCGCATTAGATAGTGGTTTCGCAGTATAGATTTGTTGCAGCTGCATCATGTAATGTGGTGCTGTGCTAAAATCTGCACTGCGATGCAACAACCACTGCAGTTTGGTCTAGCAGCTTTCAATACAAAAATTACCACGAAATTAAAACGAAAGATTTGTCAGGTTCTTCGAGCATCGCGATATATTGGAGAAAGGTGTGGCCCGATATTCTATTGTGCGACTGTTAATACATTTTTCCGATATATTGAGTAGAGTTGGTTGGTCTTCATAGCGTAGTAGTAAATACACGTGCTAGCTAAACTACCACAAGAGGTAAAGATGACAATTGTGGTTAGATACATTCGTTTAGAGATATTTTGTCGGCTGTAGCTCAGTAAATATTCTCTATAGCATGTTGACGAGGAACGTGCGTGTTCATTTCGATGTTCGACGATGAACTGTATTCAAGAATTTTGACGAGAAAAGTGTGCTAGCTCTGCGATACGTTCCGCAGTCATCATGTTTCGTGTCAACTGCAGCGTACCTGCATTTAATTAGTAGGACAATTAGCGAATCGTTTTAAGTATCAAACGCAAGTTGACGAAGACGTGAACACTAGTTTAGCTAGTCTAATTATCTAGATCATAGCCGAGTCGAGAAGAGAGAAACGGCATGCTCAGAAGTTTTATCCAATTAGACTTCCAAGTCGGCGCTCCGCGAGCAGCATATGGCATCCAGTAAAAAGCGGTGTTATGAATTAGACAAGAATCTTTTCAGTTTCATGTCCTTTTTTTCTTCTTCTTCTGTAACCATAACGCGTCACTTTTTGTGCTACATCCTGCTTCTCTGTGAAACACAAAACGGGCATTTTGTAAGTCATAGTTAGCTTCGGCTTTGGATGCTAGGACGATTAAGAAACCCGATAAGATGATAGCGCTTTAATCTCACGCTTATCAATCTCAGAAGACATGCATTTCTGGGCGGAGACGCACGCACGTTCCACGCAAGCATATCTTCAAGTTGACGAAATCTTCTTTGAAAATAGAAACCAAGTTCCACCACTCGCATCGCATCGGATTCCGCTTGCTCGACAGCAAGGCAAGGCGCGTCTTGAATTTAAATTTTAATTATCATAAACATCGGCCGGGTCGGGCATCAGGGATGAGTCGTCCTTCCGGTTCTACCGTCTGTCTACCTCTAGCTAGCTCGGATGTAAACACTGGAGGAGGCAGTGCACGTCGTCACATGTGCGTGGGCACGTGCGTCCACGTGTGCCGCCATACGTAGGGTGCTGAGTGTGCGTGTGTGTGTGCGTGGGTGTGTGTGTGTGTGCGTGCGTGCGTGTGCGTGCGCGTGCGTGCGTGTGCGTGCGTGTGCGTGATACGGTGATCGTGACGGTGCGTTGGGTGACCTGAACGACAAGGGATAGAGCTCACTCTCAGTTGACTTTAGGATAGTGTTGTACAAAACCCGGGCGCTTCCAAAAAAATCCAACCCAGTGGGATTTTTTGGGTTGGATAAATAGACAACATTCAAAAAGGCTTAATCCAGAGTCAATAAGGACTTTTAAAAATGTAATCCCATACGATTTTAATCGTCTCTGGAATGACCTTTTGAATGTGGCCTATTGCATTAGTTGCTTAGCGGCGGTGCCTACTATTTCAGATTTCGACCATCTCCATGTGAAATCTTCCCCAACAAGTGGCATTACTTCGCTATAAGCTCTGCGAGTCGAGTGGGATAGGGGGAAGGATTTCAACGAGGAATGAAACTCAAAAAAAGTCGAATTTACAACCTGGGTATAAATGCTACGAAGTCCACTAAGACTTCCCAACGTTTCGTAAAGTATGCTCTTCACTTCTTCGGGGGTAAACGCTTCTGGTTATAACCATGGTTTCGCTAAATGCTTATTGTAGTATTTTTGTTGGCATTTGAGTGAAGTGTGGGCCTCGCGCCGTTCAGTGGGTGTCGCGTTGATTTTGAGGCAGGTTGAGGCACAGTCTGTCCGAGATGAGGTCATCGCACGTTACCCCCCCACCCCCCCCCATTTGGCTAACTTGGTCTATGCTTCCCGTGTCAATCGACACTAGCAGACGCAGTGGAAAAGTATGTTCTTGAATAATGAACTGGATTAAAATTTTCTAGAGAACTTCGGGGTGATGTCTTCCAACCCCCATGCAGGCTAGAACTTGGAAGTTAGGCCGGAAGTCAGGAATCAAGGGACATTTGAAAGGGTACATCTTCGAGATAAAAGTTTGAGACAAATAAGAGAAGGAAACCATTCCTTTTTAGAAAACATATCTCATCACCATGCTCATGGCTGTTTACTGTGGGTATTTACTTATTGTTAAAGATAACGGCTCGTTTGTAAATTCGTGCGAAAAGCGATACTATATCATATACTATCGCAAGTGCTGTCATTCAGATATGCTGAATAAATCAAAGATAAGAGACTACAGTTTCAAGCGAAACTTCCATCATTAAAAGTGAGTTGTGAGTTGCGACAAACAAAATACCAAACGTCAACACCCATATTACGTTACCGTGCCACAAAGTAAAGTTACCGACCGAACGGAATAGAGGTGAGGAGGTACCTCCTAAGCAGTGAATCAGTGGACCATGCACAGCTGGGAGGTGACTGGTCTATTATTAATCAACGCCGTTTTTCTCATGTCTTCGGTGCTGTAAAGTTCGTTGTGTTCTGCCACCGACTTCTATTCTAGGACCTGCATAGGATGTTGGCTTTTAATTAACTACACCTTCCGCCGGTTCTTTAAGTGTCGTGTGTTTAACGGCGTTGCATTAATCACAGCTCATTGTACCACCGCCAAGTGACGGTAACCGTGCAGTGGCACCGCCACAGTTGATCATTCATCATCGTTAGTTTACACGGTGGCAGTTTAGAGAGGAGTGTGTGCTCGGTTCGATCCGTTGCTCTCCCGCCTGCAGTTTGCTGCGTGGCCTTTTGAAAGAATTCGATGCTAGGATTGCAGCATTGCAGTTGCACAGTACGGATGCCGACTCGCGACGCTTTTTCCTTGACTCTGACCTTGGATTTCTCAAGAACACTTACCCTCCGAGTTCCGAGAATCAGCGAATTCAGTTTCGATTTGCCAAGTAAATGCATAGGTGATGACATCTGCATGATGACCGTTGACCAATACTTGATCGCCGTTGGGAAAATTATCTATATAAACACATGAAACGTGTAAAATATATGTATACACTTGAAAACATAATACGTTTTCGCTGTGGAAAGGTGAGAATATAAAGTTCCATCTTCTTTTCGTTCCATAAAAGTTCAGTTTCCAACGCCGGCTGCAAGTAGAAGTAAACATAAATGGACAAGTCGCTACGTTTGGTTACTTTAGGATATGTTACCTCCAATCTTCGACAATATTGCAAGTTTACACTGTGCGCCAATACAAACCGACTCTAAGACAACATTTTGCACCCCAACCCTTGAGGCTGCGATCCTTGCGATGTCGATAGCGTTTAGCTAAGCCAAGCCGGCCGGCGTTTCTCACTTGAGCTTCGCAGCTTCGCTCCGGTATTGATCAAAACCTCCCCCAACTAGCGCCGGGTTCGGCTCTCTCTCTCCACCCAGCGCCGCCTGCCTGCCTCCCTCATCTGACTCACCCACTGAATCAGACGTTACGTTCTAACACGTGTACCTCTACCCGGCTAGCAAAGCGAAGGGGAGGCCAGCTCAGTCATCGACGCCGGTCGTCACACCTGACTGGTGACAGCTGATTCGGTATGTTCTCTTCGCCAGCGTTTAATGCGACTTCGCCGCACTTCAACCAGCTTTGCATTATCTTAAAATAAATATTTGATTGGCCGTGTCGCCCAAGACAGCGTTCGCCGCGCGTAGGGTTAGGGCGTGACGACTGCTCCGCGAGGGGTGGAGATCGTTGCGGTTCAAGAGGCTGTGTAGATAGAGCATGGTTACCGACTGTGAGTTTGTATATTATTACAAGTTGGCCGCTGTGAGTGTGGTTGCAGAGTGGCAGCATAATTGCGTGTATGTTATGCGTAGTCGGGTAGACTTGGACGGTTTGACGCCTACATCGGCGTCGAATTACCTACCAATCGGGTTTACCAATCGCGAGATCGAATGAATTAAATATGTTGCTTTTTTTTAGTTATAAAAAGCTGTCGGAAGGTTGGTAAATGCAATTGAGCATATATAAAGATGCAGACGGGTTTTCAAACTGGAGCTTAGTTGTGGATGTACAACTGCAGACGATGATGCATAGGTACGTCAGATATTACGTATACGTACAGTGCAAAAGCACGTGACGATCATGTAAATATATTATTTTACAATTTGTTTATGCTGTGCTGTAACCTTAGGTGTACACAAGATTAGAGTTGGACTGCAATAACTATTTGACAACTGTCAGAATAGTTGTCTAATGCATGGTTTATACCGTTTTAACTGAATAGGTGTTGCTTTTCGATAGCTGTAACCTGTTTTCTTTCGAATTTAGAGATCAAATCAATCAACTCGTACTAATAGCTTAACCTACATTAAGAACAGTAGATAATGTAACCGCGATATAAATCTACTCGCTTTTCGTATTAGCTTTTCGTGTAAGTCGAGAGTGATGAAGAGGCTTTGCATTCACTGTGGAGAATACAAAAACACTTTAGAGGCACAAGTGCGTTTAGCTAAATACCCAAGCGTAGTAGCCACAATCACGGGAGACAAGACGAGTGCCGCATTAGCAGCGTTGAATTCCAACTGCGAACTAATCAGCAAACCCCCTTCTTATCACCGGTAATTAACCAGGCTCGGTGTTATCTCCCCGAGACAATGGGGCTTTCGAACTGGGTGCCGAATTGGCAAACCTTTTGTTTTGCGCGTGTGTGCGTGTGTGTGTGCTTTAGTTGCTGTTGTCGAGAGCGCTCGACGACCTAGTTGATGCTTTGTATGCGTCGTACGCTCGTGAGTAGAAACTGAAAGAACGAGATCGCTGGGTGATGAAGACCGGAAAGTTAAATAACGAATGGGGTTGACAGGCCCCGTTTTGCTCGGTATTAGAAGTCGGGATTGTTGCCGAACCCTCGTAATCTCTAGTTTTCCACGGAGAAAAATCATATTCCACACAGTGCGTATTTTTTTGTCCGGAAACATACTAGTCTTTTCTTACATCATAATCACGTGATTAGTCATACTAAGTGAATAGCATGCTATCACGGCAAAATTTTTGTTGAGCTAGGAAATTTGTGTGATCGCAATTAGCAGTTTTGCTTACTAGTGGAAATCGGACGTTAAAAATGTCTAAAATTTCGCCCCAAGTTCGCTAAAAGTTTCTCATTTGGTTGCATCTGTACATGGAACCTTAATCCGTGTAAGGACTTGAGCCTAAAGAATATTGTAATTTCCTATGCGTTTTTTTACGTCCTCCAGTTGCTATTTGACAAGGTGCACATTACGATGCGCCGGTACTGTTATAAAAGGGGGTTAATGCTGGCAAATTGCATTATCGTCTTGATAAGTACAATGATTCGTAATCCGGCCAATGAAGCCACACGTGAGTGAGTGGGGTAGATGACCGTGGTATGCCACGGCCCACTCAGTTCCAGAGTGAGAGGTCAGAGGTGCAACTGTTGCCTACCAAAACTGCTACCCACCTAGTGCATAAAGGTCTCTTGGAAAAATAGCTTTATTGTGCTGTGCCAGTATCAATGCCTTATTAGTGGATGTAATGTGGTGAAAGAAGTGTTGTTACTTTGATAGTAATGAGGGTGAGGGAGGAGTGGAGGGGAAGAGTTACGGCTTTGGCGTAATTTGATTCAAAGTTTTAAAAATATGCATGGACTTGATAACCTAAACCAGAAAGAATTTGTAATAGGTGAAGTCCATTCCCTACATACTCAAATACCATGGCGTTTTAAAAATTTGAATCACCAAATGTGTATGTTGGAAGTTGGAACTTCTAATCAGTTGCACTTTGAGTTGTTTCAATTTATTGAATTTGCTTGCTTGTTTAGTGGTACCGCTGGTGCCAGGTGCCACTGTAAAAACAGTTGCTGTAAAGTTGATTTAATATTATACCCATCTAGTTATATGCCAGTTATATCTGAAATAATTTTGGTTTTCGTATCTGAAATATTAAAATTTTAGCTTCTCTATTTTGGAGTGCAGTTTGGCACGGTTACTTTTATGTATTCCTTCATATTCCCTCAGATTTATTCCCTTAAAACGCTAGACGCGGTAAAATTGCAGCAGCTTTCTGCCCCTGACAAAGTAGACAGCATGGTCTACGAAACGTCGAGAAAGTTTAAGCGATTTCACTTGGCATTTTTATTTCTTACCCGGTTTTTGAAACAGTTTTTTGGTTAATTGAATTTTGAATGAGTCAATCGTTAACCCCGCTTTTCCTTTCTTGGTTGCCACTAGGCGATGAAGCGTCACTAACCGGTCGGTGGTCGCCGCCGAGATGCCGCTGCCCAAGCGGCTGGTGGAGCCGGTGCACGTGGCGCGCGGCACCATCCCCGACGACTTCCCGCTGCCGTCGGAGCTCGAGGCCGCCACCAACGGCACACTGGCCAACACGGTACGTCTAGGGCCCAGACAAGGAAGGAAGGCTACCGATGGACGTAGCGCTATGGCAGGGTGACGACCAATGCTCATACGGTTTTGGTTTGTTCACTTTTGACATGGAACTGTCAAAAATTGGCAAGCGTGCAATAGAAAATCCGGTTTGAACACATTAAAACTTATTTGTGACGGCTGTAATTGATAATAATCACGGCGAGCAAAGATTTAATTATATTGATGTTGTAAAACATAAAAGCTTATAGCCAGGTCATGTAAGTTCATGCAAGATATGCAAAAGCACTTGAAAACAAGCAACTTGGCGTAATTTTTACCTCTGTCCTGACGTGGCATAGTTCCTAGTACAAACTTGGGTACGCTCGTTTTTCATCGCTCCGGATCCAAATCCACCTCTATAGTGAAGAGTTGCCATACTGCTGGTTTTACCTGGACGCTTATTTACAAAACCTATGTCGTGAGGAAGACGAACAGATTTCCAGACATTCGAACCACGTGTTTTGGTTATGTTTTATTGCTTGTTTGCTTGTGCCTTATTTCTCTTGACTAATGCATTTATCTTGTTGATTTTTTCTTGTTAACTTCACCCGATTTTATTTATAAATTAAAAATCCCTTCAATAAATTGTCAAAACTGTTCCATTCTGCCTTGTGTGACATCGTGTAAGCTTCTAAAGGGCTGATAAATTGCTTTGCAAAAAAAGTGTGTCGTCCATTCGACATACATTTTTTATTACTCGTACTGGACACGTTCTTGTTTTGACTGTACCTCTAATACTTTTGTCCGGTACCGCCCAGCTTTTGCATAAACAGAAAAAATGTCCAGGTTTTTGCTAGTTTGTGGTGAAATATGTGTGATGTGTTCGAATTTTTAATTGGACACATGGTTTGTTACTTCATTCCCCATCCAGCTAGCTGTCCACTGCCTTCTACTCCCTGCATTGTTGTCTCATTCGATCACAATTCGTGGACATTACGGGGCTGGAGATACACCGACTGCTGGCTTTAAGTGTTTTGTCTTTTTTTATGGCGTGTGTTAGTTCAGAATGCTTTCCGAACACTACGCTGAGTTTTGGTTTGATTTCGGGACCAGTATAGTTCAAAATCGGGAATCAGTTGGCTTCAGAGGTTAGGTGGATTTGGTAGAATGACGGCCATTGATTTTCTACGGAGATTTCCCGTTTTCAGTTACACGAGCTCATTTTTAAAAGTTCTTTATATCAATCGCAGGTGCGCCAACTGTCGAGCCTCAGCCGCCACGCCGAAGACTTGTTCGGAGAGCTGGCGCGCGAAGCCCACCTGCTCGCAGGCCGCGCGGGATCGCTGCAGTCCCGGATAGATCGACTGGCCGTCAAAGTCACGCAGCTTGACAGCAACGTCGAGGAAGGTGAGACATCCGATTCTGTTTCGATTTTCCTGATCCAACATCCAACAGGCAATAAGTCTTAAGTTAAGCATGATAAATACCCTATCTTAATAACGATGCCGTTGGTGCTGTTGGTGTGGAGATACAGACCAATTCTTACAAACCTTATACCCTAGCCTAGAGTCCTTCGGTGCTTTCTTCCACAAATCTCGAAGACTTTATTCTACATTCCTATTATGATGAAATCACCCAGGAAGGTAAGGCTACCTACCATTGGCATGGGAATGCTAGGCAGCCAATGTTAACTACTACCTACAGGCTTTGAGGAAATTTTAGGTAGGCTTTGCTAGGATTTTGTTTTTTGATTTTATTTTTTCCCCTATATAAGTTCTTGCTCACGTAAAAATCTGCCAAGCTTGCCCAGATGAAGCTTTCAGCAAGGTTTGCGAAACATTGGCAGTTTGTTTGTTAGAAGTTTTCAGCAGTTGATCCCAGTTATTAACAGTTTTTTTTTAAAGCCTACAGGCTGTTTATTGTAAGCTTTAAACCCTAGCATAGGGTATCTAGGCTTTCTTGTTTTAACCTTGAAGTCTTCCTAGGTTCTGGACATCAATTACGACCATTAAGAATGTTTATTTTGTCATTTCTTTTACCATCAAGTCTTAAACTAATCTTTTAATCATTTGAGTGCTTAACCAGAGCAATGTGATCTTGAAGGTTTGCTCAAGAAGCCTAGAGACTCAGGGTTATCGTGGAAAGCTTATAAGAAAAGCATGTAAATATAGTTGCCTGTCTGGAGAATTAAGTTTGACTTTTCTTGCGTAACTTGCATAACCTCTCAAGGTGAAAAGTAGTGGGGTTCTAGTAAAGAGATGGCAGATGTGCTAGTTTCTTTCTAGGTAGAGTACCCAAGAATATGCAAGAATACTCTTCCTTGAAGTGTTAAGAGTTGGGAACTGACTTCAACCATTTCACTGCTACGAGCTCGTTTGAAGTTTTTCAAGGCTTCAGATTTGAGCTACGGCATTGAACACTTGTGTATTTTGGTAGCGAAGGATTGAACTATCATCTGAAAAAATTTGAGCTGATGGACGGCTGATAATTTGCCACTTTGATCTTAACTGAACTAGATTTTGACTAAAAATAAAGAATAGGCAGAGGTTATTTATTGTTTCTTTGCAAGTGAACAATAATTAAATCAAAAGTTGATATGCCGGTGCTTTAGATCTCGTACCAAACGAGGCCAAACTTCGGCTACTCTCTTCTAAATCCCTTTCTTCAGCTTTATCGTCAACAAATGTATGTAATTTCAACTGATTTGAAAATACTTTCAATTGCACCTTTAAATCTTAGTTAAAACATCTTGAACCTTATACACTTTTCACTACCGAAAAAAACCCGATCTGCAAATCCACAACCTCCTCCCAACACTCCCAACAATGCAAAATCCAACCACTTTCCTTCTCCTCACTGCCTAGCGGAGCAAAGGAGCAAAGGACAGGTGTAACGTGACGTCCGTGTGTGCTTTGCGTTTGCAGTGTCGCTGCAAGACATCCACATGCGCAAGGCATTCAAGAGCGCGGTGATCTTCGACCAGCAAGTGGTGTCGCGGGACACGATGCCAACGGCCATGCGCGAGACATACCTGACGTGCGACAAGCCGCCGCCGCTCGACAAGCTCAACAAGTACCGCGACGACGGCAAGGACGGGCTCAAGTTCTACACCGACGCAAACTACTTCTTCGACCTGTGGCGGCAGGAGATGCTAAAGGACACCGAGAGGATGATGCACGATCGGGGGAAGAAGGTATGTCGTCCACGCCGGTTACAAGCTGTGCGGTGACACGGTTCGACGCATACATGTTGAGGATTCGATCGATTTTCACGTACAACACCTGGTCTAGGTTAAATTTTAAAATACGCATAGGATAACCTACATTGTATGGGGAAACATTTTAAGGCAGAGCCCTAGAGCTTCTACATTTCAACGAACTTTTGAAGGCGCAATCAGCTAGTTTTTGAAATGTACGTTCAACCACAGAATGTATTAAAAGGTACCCAACAGATTATTTGATTGTGATACAGTAGAATATTCCATTATTTTCCGTGATTTGCCTGTCATTTAGGGCGAAACAGTTTTAAAAACCATTTTGGCATTTCCATTGTTAAGCATTAACTGCTTTGTTCATGTATGTTTCTCACGCAAAATATGACATTTAGTTGGCTGTAGAAATTATGTTATTTTTTAGCGGCCTAGTGTACTGAGTTCAGAGTTTAAGAGCGTAGAGCAATAATTTTACGAACTAATGTCATTAACGTTTCATAGTCGAAAGGCCACTACTTAGCTAGCTTGAAAGCCATACTGTCACGATAACGACACTACGAATCTTGTAAAAAGAAAAATGTGGACTAAATTACGCTACAGCACAAAAATTAATATTTTGCGCCAACAAGTTTTCAAACTTTGACTCGAGAATCTGTCAGGAATTGCCAACTAAAAAAAAGAGAAAGGTTCAGTATGGTTTACATAGATACAGGTGATTATCCTCGTTAATCATCACGCAATCATAACTACCACTGATCCAAAAAACAAGTTCATTTTCACTACTGATCACTCGATCAATCAAATAATTCAAAACAATAAAAGGCACATGACGTGTGGTATTGAGTATTGACTCGAGTCTAAACATGAGTGTTGATGAGTTTTGTTATTGGGGAAAGTAGGATGGAAATAATATTGCCGTTGAACATAAACCCCACAAAAAGAGGGACCGTCAAAAAATTAAAAAACAGCTTGCAAACTTCAAAAAAAAATGTGAGTCTGACTTTTATAATCCCCCCCCAAATGACGTATCAAAACAGCTATGTTGCCTAGAAGCGATGACTGATGTTGCACTCTCTCTTGTAGCAATGGGAGATGCTAGTCGATCTGATCTACGAGGCAAGTCTCCATTACATCAAGCGTTGCGTTGCGTTTCGATTGACCTACCTAACGACTAATGCCAATAATTCCGCTAATTGCAATTTCTGACCCCGTTGACGCTACACTTAACACGTTTCTGGCCCTGTTGTATGTTTTATATTCAAGTAGGCTAATTACTAACAAGTACGTCGCTAATCATTAATGAACCTCATGTTTTAACGCGAAGAAGATTAATATCGTTTCAAAAATACCTGCCTGCCCGAGGACGCGAACCCCGGACCTCTGGCGTAGAGCAACGACCATGTGAGCCGGAGGTCCGGGGTTCAAATCCTCGAGCAGGCAGGTATTTTTGAAGTGATTAAATATTCTTCATGTTGAAGCTAGCCATGTAAATGGCTTTGAATTTGTTGTCCTTGTAACCTCGTGTTTTATTGATCGCTGAGTATTTAGACGTTTCCCGAGTTCATTTTGTGATTGTACTGTTCAGAGCCTAGATTTAACGAAATGGGGTTATCACTTAACCTCCGGGGCTACGCTCACAGCTCCTTGGAGTTAACATGAGAATTATGAGATGTTTTGAGCTTGCCCCCGGGGCTAGGTAATAAACCCCCTTCGTAAATCCGGGTCCCGTAGATGCCGTAGCAACGCCTATTAAATACTTTATTTGTAGTTTGTTCTAACTTGTTCCGAGTTTAACAACTAACAAAGCTTTGCTGTGTTAGTGCAGCTTAGAAATCAGCAACCCATTCAGACAGTTCACTGCTCATCTATGGTAGACTGCGGAAAAGATTTTAGATAACTAAATGGTTTCACTATATTCAACCTCGTTGATCATTGCTCAGTCTTCATCCAGCTGACGTGGATGTTTCTATTTACTAGCCTCGGGCTGTGAAAAATAAGTTATCTACAATACCGTTGAAAGTGGACCGCAACATATTTAATAAGGGAGCAAAGAAGAGTCATTTGCAGCTTGTAGATGATGAACTAAGTCGCCTTAGAAAACCATTTGTAGAATCTTTCAGACATGACTTGTAGAAAAGAGCGTGATCGACTTATCTCAGTCACGCCAAACACTTTTCCATTGTGACTTATTTTCTATCTACCATAAGCTGTGTACGCAGTCGCAGCGTGACTGGCTTCGATTTTCTCACTAATGAGTAAAGTAGATATTCCAAGACTTTTGGACGGAACACGCTACTGATCAATACCATTAAAATTAATTCAACCCTCAGTTGTCAATCCAGTGCGACGTTAAACACCACTAAAAAAAAAAAAATCAACCCTGTGCCAGCTTTTTAGAGCTTACTAGATTTGTTCACCTCAAACAGGATTGGAACCCAAATTCTCTCTGCATTGGCGGTGTAGCCATATGAATCGCTATTCTATTTTTAAAAGAATTGCGCACGGTTTTTATTATTTTGGAAAACTTATTGAAATATTTTATGGAAGAAAAAAAGGCTCTGGACTCTGCCAACCGATCCCTTCACATCCTGAAATAGGGATCGATCTGCTGAGTCTTGAAACGTGATTTCCATGAAATAATTTAAATGGGAGTTTTCAAAAATAATTTTGACTGTACATGAGAACCAAAATGCTACCGAGCAGGCCCACTTAAAGTTTCTCATTTCAGTCCAAATAACCGCAATTCTATCTACCAGATTTCCTTGTCCGTGTTCCCCTTGCGTGTTTTCACGCTTCGTTTCCTTGCCCAGCTAGCCTGGCCGGAGTGGCAAGTTACAAAGTTGTTTTCTTGCGGCAGCCCCATCGGCCACGCAACGAGGGCGGCGGAGCGCGGCACAAGAAGCGAGTGAGGCAGCCGCACAACACGAGGGAGCAACAGAGACAGCTGGCTGTCCGGCACGGCGAGTACATCATGCCGCAAAACGTGCAGTACCGAGTGCCACAGGTCAGTCCGTCTCCCGACGTCAATCTACTTGAGAGTTGAGGTGAATCTAGTGACAGCTGGAAAAACCCACCCGATTTGTAGATTAATGTTATTACTGCAGTCAAACTGAAAGTCACAGAGACACTAAATTTGGTTCATTCAATAGAGAATTCAACTGGCTTTCTGAAAAAATGTATTTGAAGTTTTAAAACTCGTAACTTTT
>QKMV01002094.1:0-14078 GCA_003287335.1 Lednia tumana
GGGGGGGGGGGGGGGGGGGGGGGGGGGGATCCTTTTGCCCCCTCCCCCGGGCGGCGCCCATGATCTCAACCCCCAAAACTGTGCTCTGTATAATCGTGAAATCATGGTTGTAGTTTTCGGTGATTTCCCACAACCTTCCCAGCCAAACGCTGGGATAGTACCATCATAAAAAGGGCGTGCTCATATCCGTAGCTGCCGTTCCCGTTTCAATTTCCGACCCCTCCGACTTCTCCACCCAGCCTGCAATGTACTGTGTGCTACTGGTGTCTTCTACCCGACAAAGAAACAATGCGACTTACCGTAAAGACGAATGGACCCTTCAGTCTCGCCCAGCGAGTTCTTTGAGATGCATCTGTAGTTGCCGAAGTCTTTGTCTTTGAGCGATCGTACAGTGAGCTTCATGTGTGCACGGTAGCTGTTCTCTTGTGTGTCGGTGCCGTACTTCTTTGTGGGCAAAAGCATGACGTTGTCGTACACCCAGTAGCTAATGGCTCGAGGATATGCTTCCGTGTGGCAGTCGATCGTGACATCGGTTCCCGCGGGAGCTCCCACCAACTGGTTCGGTACCCAAATCATTGGGGAAACTGGAAAAGAATCAAGCATTTTGTTGAATAATGGAATACGAAAAGGAATACCGTTTTATAGACTGAAAGGTTATTCGAGCTATTGTATTTATGTTATTGAAGTTTCGTTTGGTTTTGAATGATTGGAGTTTGGGTGGGTTCATGTAGAACAATGCACGATTTAATTGAACTACAACATTGCAATGCATTGTAATCATGCTATTGACTGGGATTGCTTGACACTCAATTTAATTGATTGGAGACGAGTTGAAGAGGTCACGGCGATCAATTTCAAACTTGTGGGCTGTAGTACTTATTATTTAGCGGTCTCGAACTCTGAAATGCGATTATGATTACTTCCGCGCAAGTTGTTTGATTTCGATTACTAGAGAACCAATTCCAATTTTATGTTCAGATAACACCACTTTTGGGAGTACTTCGTAATCCTTTCAAACACCAAACAAACACAGAAAGTGTAGAAACTACGTCAAAAACTCTCCCCCAAAAATAATACAAAATAAAGAAGATAGAATTCCAATTTAAGCCAATTTTTATACTCCAGTTAGCAAAAACTCGATTAGAATCCCTTAATACCGCACGAAAACTCTCGTACTCACGATCCGAACCACTCATTTAGATTTCTACCAGCGAGTTTCACTGCGCGTTGTCGTTTTAATTGCAACCGAGTCATACGCTGGACGGAACAAGTTTCGATATTCAGTTTTACGATCTACTTTTTCAGCTGCACCACACAATTCGTGCCGCGATCGTGGCGACTATTCCACGCTGGCGGAGGGATACCCTGAGTTGCCGGACCGCAAATGGCAGGTCTGCACGCGGAACGCGCGAAGCGTGATTTATACCAGATGATGCTCATTATGGCATTGTCATAATCTGGCGATGCGGGGCAGCATTCGGCCCAAGAACATGGCTCACAATTCATCTCGTGCCAGATCACCCCTCACTTCAAGCATCAGCCACTACAGATAACTTATTATCATCACAATAGGCGTAAGTCGAATCAACGGGGTTGGTTTAGCCAGAGATGCGAGTCCACCGAGGATATAGAGTCATAGCTGAATCTTAGAGAGTGCAAAGACGGTGCCGTACGTATACACAGCCGGTAAAGCTACGCCATTTAAAATCTTGTCGAGGGAGAAAAATTTAATTAATAACACTGCCAGTCCATTAATTGTTGCCACGAGGAAACGTTTTAAGAACAGAACGGAGAACAAAAATTGTCCCCAAATTGTTACGATTTGTTTCCGTTTATATTTGCACACGTGGCAACATGGACGACTAAAAAAAAGGAATTCCAGAGTCAATCAACGTTGTGGGATCAATGCTTTTCCTATAGCGTTAAAAATCTCACAGTGTTGATTGCACCGACGCCAATAGACCAGTGCCACAGGGCCAGTTGTCAATACAGTGCGTCGTTAAACACCACTAAAAAAAAAGTGTTGTTTGCCTCTGGAATACTAGTGGTCCATTCCCAGTGAATACCAAATGTAAAGACGACCAGGTAAAACTCCGACACACTATTAAAATTTGAAATCCTTCTCTTCTTCAATTATGTCCCACTACCCTCCTTCCCTCCTTTTGCATACAATTCACATTTAAAATTCTTCGAAAAAATATGGCCTACATAATAGAACATCGTCGTTGGACTCTTGGGGCTGTGCACCATAGCTGCGCCTGTGAAACATTCAGATGGTCGGGAGCTGAGAAGACTGGCTGCCTACTGCTGGGGATGAGGGGCAGAAAAGTGAACCACCCCAGGGAAATATCGTAGCTGACAGCCGCTCCCCTAGTGACAGCGCATGTAGCACTTGTCTTCGCTTGCTCTACGGTGGAAGTCTGCGGCCTAACCAAACACGTAAGGGATGCATGCTGCTACACTATGATATTGCTAATTACTTGACATGGTGATTAAATATAATCTGTGTAATCACTTCTAATTTGAACAATGCTTACAGAGTTAATTAATAATATTAACTAATAGATGTAGAGATGCAGCTGTTATTAGATTAGGCCAAGTGATGTTTCCTATTCTTGTCTACGTATTATCATTGGAGTTGGTCGGCACCTTTCCAAGTTTGTTACAATTCTATAATGAATGGCATTTTCTTCTTTGCTAACGTAACTGGGTAGCGGGAAATGAATTCCTCGATTTGCATGAGGAACTATTTCTGTGTATTTATGAGCGTAAGTGCAAATGCAATTTCATGATATTATACTAAATCCAATCTTTCAAAGCGCTAAAGTTATTTTCCTTTCTGTCAGTGCCGAAGCTAGTTTCAAAGTTTGCATTCGGTTGAAAACTTTAAGATAAGAACGGACGGCTTCTTTCAAAATCGTTAGCTTTTATCATTTAATACAACTCAAGCAATCATTAGGTACGTAAAATCGATGATATCGTGAAAAGAGTGGCAATAACCATAAAAAGGTAATCAGTGAACTACTATCACGCCACGATAAATCTCATTTTGAATTGTTTTGATCACCAAACTAAAGTTGAAAATAACTAGAGCCTGCACTCGGGAGTTTCGTTTAGTGGCTGCTCATACGCGCTAATCGTATTGGATTAAGCCAAGTCCATAGAAGGGATTTAAAATAAATACTCGAAATCCTTCAGTCATGTTGGCAGGTAGACTGACCATCGCTTGGTCTGGTCATTCTAAATCCACATCGCAAAACAAAACGCTGGCTGAATGCGCCTTTTTGTGCGCCCGACTCAATACAATGCATTTTAATCGGTTCCGCGGCACTTCTATTGAACACTATAGTCGATGGAATCCAACCAGTGTTTTATCAATCGCGTTTAACTGAAGCCACGATTTTAAATTGACAACGAATGCTCCAGACAGTCACCCAAAATAATACCACGTTTTTCAATTCATTCGAAATAGTTGACGTATAAAATAATTAATACCAATCCATTGTCATTGGTATAATTAAGTAAAAAAATCTTTAGTGTTCTAGTTTACTGAGCACGCCACAATCTCGTTAGCTAGAATCATTTTAAAAATGGATTAATTTGATTGGGAAAAAAGTTTAGATGAACATAATTATATCATGATTCACGATCACTCAGAAATTGATATCGACATGCACGTAAGTATTTCTCAAACATTTCTCCTCTCAGCACAAGAACGAAAACGCTATGTTTCAATTATATACCTACAATGTCTTCCCTTGCAGATTATACACTACGACACAAAAAATTACAAGTTTTCCTAACCCGTTATTACCCAAACCATGCTCTATAAAAGTTGCTCTCCTCTAACCAGATAAGAGTGTACGTAATAGCGAAACGGTGAACATCCCGTAGAAACAGGTTTCTCCTGATAATAATCTAATCTAATAGTTTCATCACAGTTTTAGTTGCTTCTCGCTAACAACTCTAATAGTTTCCTCGTCGCCTGATCCCAAGTGGGAGCCAGGCGAGTGCTGAGAAGGGTGATGTCAGGGTGATACGAGGGTGATAGCGTCTAAAGCTATGCAGTCGGGCGGCTGCACGCTTTTACGGTCATCTTGAGGAAACGGCGGTAAACACGACATGCTCTGTCCAACACTTTTAATGGCGCCGTTAACCATGCAACATACTTCCGTTTCTTTTGTTCAAAAACTTTAGCCATTTTGTAGAGCAGTTATTTTCGTTATTATTCCCCGTGTCCGTGTTTACTTATAACAATAGACTGGGGACGAAAAGGGGATGCTGGGGAGCGCGTGGAAAAGAAAAGTGTTTGGGTCCCCTATGACCAATATTTCTTTCTCTTTCCAGTGATTAATAGAGCATTTTCATTTTAGTATCCTGCATATACGAATGCTTCACAAACGAATTAAAAACAAGCTTACATCGATATTGAACAAAAAAGTTGAAAATTCAAACAGGAAGTTTACTGTTTGTGTTTATTTCATGGCCCACAAACAATGGGAAAAAACAGTTTTCGTTGAAGTGGTAAACTGGGCTTTCCGACCCATTCAATATATGATTTTCAAAAGCAGCCGTTACACCATATACACAGCCTATCGCAGAAATGAAAATGTAAAAGTTCTACACGCTTTTCTCCGATATCCAGTAAAATTTTATGAAAATGCATCATTTGGTACGATGCCAAAAAGCAACGCACACATAAAACATTCTTGCACTCAGCATACAACTGAAATGGCAAACCTACAAATGAATTCCATTATGCGCCGAATTTTTAAACACCCGTGGGAACTGGCCCGAGTACTGTTGGATTATTGAACACACTCAGTTTTAATGAACCCGATTAATGTTTTCACAAAGGCTAATATAACACTCCACGAAGATGGCATGCTCATCTCTTCTGCATTACATATTCTGCCTACGCTCATTTTACTCTCCAGGGCAGAATTAACCCATTTTAAACGAGATATTAATCAAAATTCGTTCGAAAACCTTAATTATTCAGTAAGATTAATTGAATAAAACCAAAATATTGAAAACAATTTTTATGAATAACCTTATGAAAAATTTGGTTGTGACCGCAAGGTTGTGGAAAATGCCTAAGGCATAACGGGAAATCATATAATACTATAGTTTTTCAAAAACTTGTTCGTTATTCATTTTTGCAGGTTGTTCGTTGATATGAGTGGAATCAAGACTCCAATTTGATTTATCACAGAAAAAATCATGTTGCTTTTTATTTGTGTTTGTTCGCTTTCTGCAGCCCAAATGGGTGACCTGATTTTGACGAAACTTTCAACAACTCTTTGAAAGCTTTGAGATAAGAACTTATCAGTTTTTCAGTGCAATCCATGAAGCTTGGTTTTGTAAATTCGCATATTTGTAAAATTTTACTAAATTGATTGGCTAATTCAAATGATTGTTTACTGTCTGTAGGCCAAATGGCTCCGTCGATTTTGATAAAACTGACAGAGTTTATTTAAAAGACCTTAGTTAGTAACTGATAAAATGTTGAGTTCAATCGGTCAGTTTTTTTTTAATTGCGCTTTTGTTTAAAGAACCTTTCAGACTCTAAATACCAAAAGTCTGCTTTGAATTTTGGAAAGCTTTTAAAGAATATCCAATATGTATTATAACAACGGCTGTATTAAATATTGTAATTGCATTATAAGCGAGATCTTTAAAGTCAGTCTCATTAATTTTAATATTTTGGAGTTTTTTAAAATCATAATTTTCCATTAACCTTCTCCACCAGTTCCAAGCGTGTTTCTTAATAACGAGTCATAATGTTGAAGGAAAAAGACGAAAGCAACTGCCAAGGCAGGCACATGTTGCCATTTAAGGACCATGACTTCTTTTGTAAGTACGATTTTTCTTGACTTTTAATTTTTGAAACGGAATATTTCATATGCTTTAAAGCTGGTTTGCCAACTCATTTATTGAATTCAATAATATTCTGTACTTTGTCTTCACAGTACGTCATCAATCGATATGGGGGACATGTTAACATAATTTCAGCATGGCAGCATCGTCTATTTATATTTGGTAAAGGATATTATGCTCATTCACAACGCGACTATACGGATAACGGCGTTCCGGCTAAGCCTAAGTATAAATCATATCGTAGTTTGTCTTAGTTTAAAAATGCATAGTTTAAGTGTTAGCTTTCATTTGCTAGTCAATTTTCAGTATGGACCCGATCCGATCTAAATTTTAATAGATTCCATTGTTACCGGAGCTAGGCATTTGTTCCAAATTTAAGTCCTCGATGACATGGGAGGTGGATTCAAAAGCAAGTGGTGGATTTTGGCAAGAGATACAGAGTCCACGACCAGCATACGGCATGTAAAAAAGAAGCTCGTATTCCAGTAAAATGGCAAGAAGTGAAATGCATATCCCTAGCTCGTCAACATGGATGGATGTGCAGATGGGCTAATCACATTCACCGTCTTCTAACGTGCCGATACCATTGTGACGACATTGTGCCACATAATTGGACGCTTCGGGGATTATCAGTGTAATGCGATTATATAGGGTGAGGGTCTTGGTTCGAGACCAGTCACCGTTATCGCGTTGCGGGCACGAGAGAAGCGTGATGAGGGGAGGGGACTGCGACGCTATCTCTCGCATACAAGACCACCACCGACGACGACGGCGGCGGTGTCGGCGTCGGCGTCGGCGTCGGCGTCTTATGATAAAGTAGACGCGAGCGAGCGTTAGCCTGGGCAACCACAGGACAGGACTAAATCTAGCTTTAGGTAATAGACGTTGGGCGGATACGCCAATATTGAGTTGTTATCACATGTAATATTTATTATACGTTGGTAAAAAAAAAAAAACACCGATGGAATGACGTAAAAAAACTAAGTTACTGCTTTCTTATAATCTCTTAATGATCATTTATTTAGAAATACCTTATAAAGACCCCTAAAATAGCCCTAAAATATGAAACGTCAGCATTTTTTGACCCTGCCAGAGGGGGGAGATCCCATTCTATACCAACACCAATTTTGATATTTTGGACATCTAGAGGTTTACATTTCAATTTAACTTTGACCATTTTCCACAGCCAGCTAAAGACAGGTATTAAAAAAAGTGGAGAACTAGTCATTGGCCCCTAAGGGAGTTGTGAAAGTTTAGGTCATGCATTTTGGAATTTAGTTGCGAAATTTATAATAATTACAGCAACAAGAGGCAACATAAAACGTACAAGCTTAGTAAAAGTAAGAAAACGCAGGTTTCTCACGACAGTGTGGATATAAATCTAAAAAAAAACGCACCTGAAGTTGGAAATGTAAATTTTCGCTACCATTCAAAACGACAATAAAGGAAGACCGGATATTTGTAAAAGCGGAAATACCGGCCCTGAACGCTTTAAGCCCGGAAAGATAGGCATTACAGAAAAGTATGGCTTTGTTGCTTATAGTTTCCATCTTTTTCGCCTTGATACGGATAAGGTCAAATGCAGGGTATATTTGTCTTAATTTGGATGGGGGACATTTATCAATTAAAAGTCGCTTTCGCTCACAACTCTCTTATTTTAGTATGTGTCATTTGATACATTAATCCACTAGGAATAACTCACGGCTAAGCTAATCCACGCCGCAAGAGACGCAAAAGTTTTAAAAAGGTCAGCGGTGTTTTATATCGGATCGAAATCTGCATAACACAACGTTAGACGGGAGCTAACTAAGGAAGGATACGAGTTAATGGACAACCAGAGTTTCTAATTACTTTCTTTTTACATTAATTATTGTAACGCGGCTATCTATTCTAGACGTGTTGGGGAAAAAACAACAAGACCCATGAATTTATAGTAACCAATACCCAATTAGAAGCTAATTTCTTTATCAGGAAAAGGATCGATATTTAGGGTTAGAGCTGGAAGTTGGAACTTTACCCAATGTACAATAGTGGTTGAGGAATCTGGTGTTATATATCACCAGTGGTGTGGCTCACTTTAAAGGCTCATGTTGACACCATACTGGAGAGGCTTTTACCAGTCGAATTTTAAGTTCAGTCTAAACCGGAAGGAAGATCAGCTTAGATGCCATTCCCAAACCTGTCTTTTTCTACTTTGGAAAGTAGAAAGTACATGAAAATATTTAAAGGGGCTGTAATCCCCAAAACTAAAAAAGAAACTTTCTAATGGTAGTTAGTTAGGAATTAAGAGGCACACAGCAAACATTTTTCTTCCATACAAACTGGAGAGAAAATGGGAAAACACGTCATTTTCAAGCTGAGGTGCTGACGTCTAAATCTCCGACAAGACATTACATCGGGAATTTTTCAATCCTGAGCACCTAGGGTAAATTTTGGTTCCAAAAAATATTGCGGATTGATGACATGTTTGATCATCTTTTCTACGTTCTATAAAAAATTGGCTCTGTAATAGGCAGTTTATTTTCACCACAGTCAAGTGATTACCGAAGGAATGTGTAATCTTACGTCTATTCCTGCGCTTTTCTTAGGTCGATCGAGTTGCCGCGCGCTCTGACCAAAATCTTAAATAATTTGTATAAATTGACAGAATTTCCCCAATATTGTAAGATCGTTTTAGACTTCCATGGTGCACTTAAGTCTATATGAAAAAGACATAGTAGAAGATTACAGTCCCTTTAAGAACACGCGTTTGTATTAGATTCACTGTCTCAATTTCAACGGAGACAACCATCCATTTTTTCGCAACTCGTCTTCAAAATACAGACACAACATACAAACTGGACTCCAGCGTTTAGTAAACAGTCTGTGCTCTAAAGAACAAAACAGGGTGTAGAATAAAAAAAGTATCCCCGCGTTCCAGTGATGTTAATTGTGTAGCTTAAAACTTGGCTTGGTCTCTGATTGGCCCAATGGTTTTGTTCGCTGAGTTTGTTTTCGTGAGAACGCTAACCTGGCAACCATGCATATAACCACCGATGAATGGCCATTAAATCAAGACACTTGCTTTTTTTTTTACCAACGTATGCTTAGATTTGGGTGACTTACATTCAACGTCTACGATGATTCTCTTGCTGACGGACGGCGGTACTCCGTTGGTGGCGATGCAAAGATATGCTCCCATTTCCGTCCGAGAGATTCGCGTCAAATTCAGCTGCTCGCCGTCATAAACGTTCACTGCAAACGACACGGTGGAACTGGTGAAACTGTTTAATTATATGTCACACAAATTCAGCTCGTTCGGGAGACAAGCGATATAAGACATAATCATATAAGGTGTTATATATCCATAACTTATGTTTTATTGGACTGGCATGCGAGGAGATATTAATCATTCGTGAGTAAGTATGTTACATGCAATTCGCCGTATGATGTCGAAATTTCCCGCATGATTTTGACAGTCTAATTATTTCTATTATTTATCTGAGAGTTTCAGAAACATTAATTGCCTCTTAAATGGTTTTATTATTATACGTCTTTTCCTTCTCTAATAACAGAATTGGGAAATTTCACACGAAAAAATTTGATCAGTGTTCAAAAAATATAGTAAGAACCTAATTATTTAAGTAAAAATGTCGCGATGAATGTCTTGCACGATTCTAATTGCTTTAAAAATCATACACTCAATGTTCCGCGACCTCACATTTTTCCCCTGCAAGTTTTTCCAGTATCAAGTTGAGATTCTTTCAGTGGAGTAAGATGCTGTAACGAACTATGTCACCGTTTGTGTGGGTAAAAATTATTAACGAGACGAAAATGAGAATTTAGACTCAGAAGATTCAAGAAAAGTTTTCGTTTGCAAATAATACGTAAAATGAACTCATGCTAATAAGATAAGTTCACAAGGAGCTCTTTTTCCTCTGAATCTTCTTGAAAGTGATCTTTTTAAGAAAAAACTCTCGTTATTTAGAGGGAAGTTTACGTTAGTAGATTAAGGGTGCGGGTACCACCTGTCTTATTATAACTTCACCAACACAGAGCATTAACACCATAGGATGGAGTTCAAAGGTCATAAAAACGAAAAATGCAATCTAATTCAAAGAGAATATAGGGTTTCAGAGAGGGAAACTTTACGTGCATAAATAATGCAAAACTCTGGTGTTAAAGAAAAGCTGATAACTGATATCTATGGCTAAGTGTATCTTCTTCCTTTAAAAAACTAAGGGAAAGCGAAGATCCTGTTAGCAAGTTGGTCCTTAAGGTACCAACTTTTCTCTGCACTTCATTCAAGAAACATCGCCTTACGGTCATACAAGAATGTTACACAATATCCTCTCATCTAACAATATGTATTTAAATTTAAAACTCGTAGTAGTTACGCATGCAAAGTGGTTCTGCATTTACAATGACTTTGCTGCACCATTGTCTTATCACGGACACAAGGAAGATGTTATCTTTGTAACTAGACGAATAGGGAGAAGAAGAAGACTTTTCACATTCTCCACGCGATGCAATCCTGACAGAATTAGGCGACACATCATGCAGGAATTGCTGAGCTGCAGGAAAGCTTATCAGGAGAAACGGTTGGCGTAGACGTTATGCTGACATTCATTTTCGCTGCTTTTCATCATTCCTCTTGTGCTCAAATTCAAGAAGAGTATTTCAAATGTACAAAGATTCTGTTTTAGAGTTCAGAAAACCGGTCTTAAGATAAAAAAACCCTGTGAAAAACTGCCAATTACATAAAAAGAGTCAAGGTCTTAGTTAGTTCGCTTCCATTTAAGGAAAGATACATTTCGTGAATCTTTGAAAAAGCTCTGTATGGTTTCCTGAAATCAATGCAAGAATCAACGACGCTCGGCCAACTTTGGCACAAACTCCAGAACGCGCGGCAGTGTGAAAAGAACGACAAACACTTTCGCTCCCATACGATTTCGAGCACCCAGGGTAAATAGAAATAGGTAAAAGGGATGTTTTCCCTTAAGCTTAAGAAAAGCAAGATGATACCGTCTAGGGCGCCTGCGTAATGCACCCTCTACCAGCATCTACCTTAATTAGCTCCTGAAATATTTACAAGCTCCCGGGTTCCATCTCAAATACAACCTGTTCCAATATTCATGGACCACTTTAACATGACTACCCATATTCAACCTCATCCCTACATCCTACTATTGCTACCTTCTCTACCCGTACTGTACAACCCATCCTATCCCCAAGACTTGAATGTGCTGTTCATTTCAAGTTTAATCGAGTTCCTAGGTTACACTTCCGAACCCAGACAAGCCAATTAGCGATGTATACAAGATTTGGTCGGAGACTAAACGGGCCTGCTTTGTTTCCCCTAGTCGGACGGAAAGTCACGTGGGGCTAGTAATAAGCAGTTTCGATTCTGTGCAAGCTGGACTCCTGTTCAGGTATAACGTCCACCTCGCTCGGCTCTTGTCCATCGGGTCAAGCAGACACTTTATAAGCGATACAAGTCAACATGGCCAATAGCTGGCCAGTGTACGATACGAATGGACGTGACTTGACCAAAAGGCATTACTAAAGAACCTTTATATCTGTGGGAAACTAGTGGGCATTCGCACATTTAAGCTGCATAAAGGTCACGCCGTTAACGTGAAAAGAACAGTCTACGTATAGGGGTCACGCTTAGAGTTCTGGTGCTCACGAGTGCACATTGTATGTAGCACGAGTCATTATGCATTTACAATCGAGAATTTGATGTTCTTCTTCTATTATCACTAGGGAGTGAACTATGCACAGCAACGTTAGGAAGGAAGCATTCAAATATGCCATGAGGGCACGTAAAAGTTGGTGAGAACAAAGTGTTTAGTTTTTTTTTTAAGTACGGGTTGACTTCATAATTTTATATGTTGAATTCAACTCCCAATCCTCAGAATAATATCATCTGAAGCCTTACACCTACCCACCGTGGATTTAAATGCAGAAAAAAGTAAACAGTTTGATTCAGTAATCTTGTTCAACTGAACCACTGGGGCTAAAAGCCGCTGGTGATTATGCAGCAATATGGAGCGTACTTTCTGCTAAGAGGCACTCTAGCTTGCACTCACCTTTCTTGCGACGATCTATGGAGATGCCTTGACCGTCCTCGCGTCTCCACATCAGCTTCGGCGCGGGGAAACCATCAGCTTTACACGTTAATGTGATGTTCTGGTTTTCTCTGATGGCTACTGACGATAATGTACTCTCTTCGTCCAGAATGTTGGGAGGAACTGGAGCACAAAGAGAGTAGATCATTATACTAATGTATAATTGGTTCGTTGCGACAAGGCATATTGTAGGTACACAAATATCTCTCTGCAGAGCAGTGCTTCTTACGTAATACAATAGAAGAAGAAGAATTGTAGTTTTCGATATGGTGTGCAAAGATCAATGAACGTAATAATTGGCACCAGTTTTTAAATTTAACGAGAACATGATTAAAAAAGAAACATGTGGATTAAAAATGTTTAGTTTATTTTTGAAAGCTCGGTTATTTGAGAAAATAGCCTAATGAAGAAGGACCTTTATGTGTCTTCCGAAACGTATACAAATATTCCAAACGAGTGTACTTGTATTCCAAAAAATCATTTTTATTGCAATCGGCACCGCCGTGTCAAAATGCGACAAACGAATAGAACCTTCTCAAACGAATCAATATAAATTATTCACGACCACATGGTTTGTTTTCAATATCATATTCGTACAAGCATTTTAATACGAAATTTACAGATTTAAAATTGGATAGTAAAAAAAAAAACAAACAGAAAAAATAAAAGTTAGCACCTTTATATTGTAGTACCAAAACGCCTCTATTTAATTATGCGCATTTTAATAGCTCATGTTTCCCCTCATATTGTTTCTGTTGTGCTTATTTTTTACAACAACCCATGTACAACTCCAACACCGCCATTGCGAACTACACTGCAAGCCAGGATTAATCTGGTATAAATGCTAATAAAACAAGGAATCTCGTAGAACGCACCATGAAAGCGCATGACAATGGCACCGTGAAACAAAAGGAACTAAAAATAACGCATATCGATAAAATTGAAATATAGACATTTGAGACGCCATCGAAAAAGCTTTACGCCATAGGATTGCCAATATCGTCATTTTGATACGTTCAATAACTTTCATATCACACATCTACCAAAATGTCTTGCCCCGAGGGGAAATTCTTCTCACATTCATATTATCAAAACATGCAACGGGTAGGAACATTTGTGTACGTACAGAATGTATCTATCACACGCATCTTTACAAATATTTATCGTGCATTTTGGAAACAGCTTAGGACAGCGGTAAATAAAGCTTGGGCTCGGTTTAAGTAAAGTTCCTGTGTTAGTTTCAACTTTAGCCTAGTGGTTTTGTGCTGAATATTACCAGCAAGTGTAGGCACTTTGCTTGAGCAGTGATTTATATTACGGTTGCACACAAGTTTATAAGTAAATGTCATCAAGCTGGAAGCACTTTACCGGCACTTTGACCTCGTACACGGTTGGTCATCAGAGCTTACCGAAGCGAGGAGAGGAACGCTTTACACGACCGCGCACTCAATGAAGCTAACCGGTGTCCGCACGCATCAACAGCCAACAACTCATTAGACACGTCATTGATATTCACCTCCGCGGTTATCAGAGCTCATATATGGCATCTGTTTGTTTTAGATTATCATTGTGTTGAATTAATTGCGGATTGGGCAATGCTGGCAAATCAATGAATTATCTATTGAACCAGAAATTCCTCCTCTGGGCGTCATTGTAGGCATATCTGTGTTAAACTAGGGCTTCGCCGTGGCGCTTTATATACATGCGTTGCTGGATGAGCGTAGTATTTATTTCAAACTCCAATAAATAAACATCCATAAAATAAACGAGATATACAAAAAAATGGTCTCTGTGAATCGTAAGTGTCTATTTTGCCAATCATCTACAGTCGGCTTATTAGAATCATTATTATTTAACAAATTTTAATCTCGCCGCTGACTGGATATGAAAGTATCCTTTAAAACGAAATACGGATGGGATAATTATTATGTGACACTTGTGTAAGGCTAAAAATATCATTTTGGTAACCTGGATGAAAATAGTCATGGAATTTGACAGTTCGCAAAAATAATATCATAAATAAAATCAATTTAGTACAAAGCTTTTAAATTCTACAAATTTCAAACGATTAGCTACTCCAGTTTCAAG
>QKMV01002096.1:0-14069 GCA_003287335.1 Lednia tumana
TAAAATCTATAATAAAACCAAGCTAGGACTTCACTGCTTGATTCTATCATAAAAGCAGAGGGTTTAGGTATGTGGCTGCATTACCGTTATAACATGATATCACCTAGAGTTCACGACACATAAGTATCATTTCGTGTGGTTTTATAACTTATTAAAGCTGATATTATTACCAATGGACATAATGAGTGCTCATGAATACACTTGAAGAAAACCAGAAGCCAAAATTTAAAACGCAGAACTGTCTTTCTCATGGTGGCATTTTCTGCCGTGCAATATTACCGACGTAAAAATACATCGGTAACTGGAAAGGTAAAATATTTTGTGGCTTGGAGGCCACTTCAAAAACTTTAAAATTACGAAAAAACCACCAAATAAACAATGCTCTGTTCCCGGTTTCGCTCTCAGGATATTTACAAATAACATGTTCGGGTTTGGTTACGAAAAATATTGGGTTTCTGGTTTTTGGTTTAGATTTCTGCTTTCAGACCATAGATTACTATTATATTTCTGTTTATATCGTTGCTAATAAAACGCGGGATTTTATTTCTCTCCAGTATTAGCTTGTTGATTTTGCCATACCGTTTACGCAAGCGAAGATTAAAACACTCATACTCATGAGTCAAGAACCCAGCAAGGTATAGAAATTGTTATCACGGTTTGGTCTTACTCACCATGAGGTCCGATTTAGTAATTTATCTGTGCAAAATGCCTAAATCATTGTGTTATTGCGTGGTAGTGAGAAATCAGAAGTGACTCAGGTGCAGTAGGGCCAAAAATATACTACGTCGCATGGTGTCTTTGTTGGTAGTTGGTACCTATGACACACCACGTCAAAATCCACAACGAAAACGTGACATTTTATGGTTACATCGAAACATTAGATAATTTTAGAAGTTTTCACATTTTCAAAAACATCAATTTTCAAAAAAGTACGTTACCTTCGACGTTGACGCGTAACGCGACGCCGTTTTACCCAAATTTGAGCCAGTTCTGATCGGGCTTGGTTTTTTCGGCGCCGTGATCGTAGGCTTGAACGGGGTGGTTTTGGATGGCAAAGGGGAATAGCCCGGGAGTTTGAAAGGAAGTGCCGAAGTTTTCGATGGCGGGTAGGTCGGTACTTTGGACGGGTAGCTGGGAGTCTTGCTGGGCGAACCAGGGACTTGCGGTGGTGGATATCGCGGGGCGTCGTCAATACGAGACGGAGTTTTCAACGGTGTTTTCGTGGGTGTGTAATTAGTGTTCGGTTTGGAGGGAGTGAAGGGAGAATTGGCGCTGGCAGGGCTAGGAGGATAGCTCGGCAGGGTGCTAGGAGTGTAGAACTCCGTCTTGCCTCTGGATATGCCGCTTATAGGTGCCTTCGACGAACTCGAATTGAAAATTGGAGGGTATGTGGAGGTTTTGCTCGCTGACGGAGGTTTGGCGGGAGAAACGTTCCATCCGATTCCATTTGTGTGACCCGAAGATGGGTTCGATGGAGCAGCATAATTCGAAGGGTTGTACGAATTGTCGAGAGATCGCAAGCCTCTGCCATATCCGAACGTTTCTATCGGCTTCACTGACCTCGTGACAGCAGTTTCGGTTTTAATCGTATTGTTTGGAGAGTAGGGGTTGACCCAGCCCATGGGTGAAGCACCGATACCAATATTTTGGTTTGGCACTAAAGAATATTTTATCAAAGAGTCGTCGGCTCTAGAGCCGCTCGACGTGATCTTCGTCGTCACTGTCGTTTTCTTTGATCTGTGCATTATTACGTATTTGCTCAGCCAACCACTGTCGAAAACACTTCGGCACTCGACACTTCAACGTTCAAGATTATCAACGCAAATGCAATTGAAATTGCAAATATACGAGGCTATATTTGGGCAAGTTGGCTAGGCCTATAATGTCCTCGCTAACGCCGTCCTCGGGTTACTGTCGTCTCTCTAATCAAAACGTACAATACCTCTATGTGTGGTATCCTTCCTAGCCAAACGCCATTTCGTAATTGATAATACATATGCTAATCAACCGCTCAGTCACCAGCATGTAATGTGCAGCACTTTGACTGTAAGCGCATTAGACAAACACAGATTAATTAAAGATAATCAAAGTAGTTTCCCAGGTGAACCACATCCGATAAGATATCGTGCTAAATCTCTCGCATTGTCTACGATATTGCCTTCTTCGGAATGTTAATTGTTTAAACAACCGAACTGTCCACTGGCCTACTGTATACTAACTGCGAGCATTGTGTCTAGCCTCGTAGTATGTATATTTTCAGTTTATCTTATCAACTAGGCAGGAAGCCTAGGAGGCCTGGCTTGTGGTAACGGATTTGCTATTAAAATCATACTCCTATCGTTTTTATAAATAGTGTTATCAGTACTGCTAGGGTATTAACAAATCAAGCACGTGAGTTCAAGGTAATTGGTAGGCGTAGGTAGGTACCGATTGTGGTCACTGTGATCGACTAGTTCAAATATTCTAGTAGAAACTGTGCAATGATAATATTCAGGAAAAATCTATGTGGAGGGAAAGTGATTCACTGATTATCACTCCCCCGAAACATGTAAAATCAGCTTTAAAGCTACCGGTTGTCCTTCTTGAATCCCTTACCTTTTCTGCGTGATAACGATCGTAAATAGACCACACTTTAGTCAGCGGCCTTACAAATGCTGTTGGCATTGCTAATTCAGATACTAATGAAAAATACGCATCACACAAGTGCACCTTTTCAGATTTTTCAACGATATGACTGGACACTGCGATAATGCGTTAATTAAAAGTATAAAATAAATAAGTAATAAGTTGTAAGAAATAAATATACAAACAAATAAATATTGAACCAATTACCCGGCAATTAAAAGAAAATTAGCCAGTAAATTTATTATTTACAGTTGAATGCCAATACTATGGCGCGTAGTAACGTGTGAAACGCACGTGCACACAAAATGTGCGTGAGCCGCGCACATCTGACGCTCTCCGCACACACTTCGCAACTGGAATAACGAGGACAATGTGACGAGGAAATCGGTGAATTAATCTGAGGGACTCTACTCTCTGGTAATCAGACGATAGGTTAAACACCTAAGAATAGTAACCAGTTGACCTTTGTAGAAATATAAGGTATAAAATGAGCGAATATTTTGTGTGACTTACGTTGAAGATGGTGTACTTCCTCACACGATAAGGCATCAGAGACAGTGAATGGTGACGAGCTTTAATTTACTATCACCAACACTTCTTCAAAACCGAACCCCCTCTAACCTGTCTTTGGCGGTAAACAGATCATACTGCGAGCCGAGTAAAACCCACAGGTAAAAGCAAATCACATGTGTGAATTAATGAGCCATGACGTAGGGACTTAGTATGTAGATGAGACGAGTGATAAACCGAGTGAAAAGATAATGCGGTGCCATGGAAAGCGACAAGGAACTCTAGAATGATGGTTTCACTGTACTTATAGTTGTGAATGGTGCGTGCAAGGTTTACTGACGCCACCCTTATGGTATCGATTTTTACTTTTATGTCGCTAGCAGCTGGAAATATTGCGGCGACTGACGACTCCACGGTTTACAAACTATGCGCGTCGATTCGGATTGAGAAATCACAGTTGACATGCGTATATCAACGGCAAATATTATTGGCACTAATTTCTCGCTCCTGGCTGTCACTTGAAAGCGACCGGGACTGATGGGTAACTACTGTTTCCTTTCAATGTCATTTGAATGAGATTCTCGAGGATATCTTACTTGAAAGACCCGCTCAAACGGAGGAATCCGCGGCCCATAGAAGCTGGAAGACTTTCTCATAGGCCACTCACTCTCCAGACTTTGGCAAGATATGGCTTCTTGAGAAAGGGAATTTGACGTGGTCGAGAAATCTTCCCGGCAAAAGAAATCGTCAATCCGTTTAGCTTCTAAAGCATATTTCCGATCAAGTTGACGGTATTTTCGTATGGAAAGAGGTTCCACTGGGGGTCTACTTATTTTAGTACGACACGGAAATGGATCTGTCGGTTCATTCCTTCTCCTCCGATCATCCGCATATGTTGGGCTATTTATTGCGGTAAGCGATGCATTTTGCGTATTTTGATCTCCAAATTTTTTGCGCCAAAATTTAGTGATCTTTGAATCTTTCTGTGCGATTTGTACTGTGTGATTGTACTCTGGGGTTTGCCGATGATATTGTGAATCGAAAAGAAATCGCATCTCTCTGTTTTCGTGGTTTTCGTCGCTTGCCAAATCAATTGCAGACTCTTGGCTGAGATTGTTTAAAGCCATTCTGCTCATGACATTGCCTTGCAGGAGAAACATTCTTGTTCACACACGTTTTCACGAAGAATTTAGACTTTCGAACTCCGAAATTTACCAAATTTGCTTTCAAACTTGTACAGTAAACTAAAAACAGAAGAAATTTGACATTTCTGCGTGGAAACATTGTGGGCCGTGAAGCAAGGATGGTCGCAGGCCCATACTAGACTCTCTTTGCGCAGGCCCATGACACCAAATATCGTACTAACTAGTACGATATTTGATGACACCACCAAGTCCACAGAATTTACAAGGGCTCTTTTACTGATTACACATTCAGCCTGGTCTGGACCTGAGCAGGAGGCTGGGGTAGAAAAGTGAACTGAACAGTGAACACTGTTAATTATTTAGCACACCCTCTATTATTACTGTGGATTTTGGATTACTGGGGAACTTTGCTGGGGAACTTGCGACGTTTTCAGTTCGATTCGTCGAAGAAAAAGTCAAAATACCCCTGCACAGGCAGGTGCAAATCAAAAGAACAATGATGAGAAATTCAACTGGAGATTTAAAATGAAAAATTCCATGCCAAAACAAAATCGGGTTTAATCTTAAATGGCCCGTAATTAAACAATTGACTTGCACGCACATCACGCAAAGTTAAACACGCCATTCGAATGTTTCATCAATGAAAAACTTACAGCGATTGCATTTTCAATTCCTGCAGATTTCGCATGATGGGCTAAGCTTGCTTCCGAACCACCACTGACGTTATCAGTTAGAGTTCTAGCACCAACCCTTTCAATCAACATCGCACCAAATCTTAGAATTAGTTTGACAATTTAAACGTGAAATTGCAACGGCAAGTATGTCGGCAGGCAGTCCGCTACCTTCGCACTCATCCGACATGGAGTTTAGTTTAGTAAATGAATGAACTAAACCCACAGCTCTCGATGGTGTCGACTGCCGCCCAATTAATTACACTCGTCAGACTATCGTTGTTTACGCGAGTCATAAATTCCATGTTCTCCTGGGTCCAGGAACGGACCCAGAGGAATAGGCGTGGCATTTGAGTTTTTGCCTGGGAGAGGCAAAAAGCATAGCGAGCGACATTAAAACACTACAACCATTGTGTATGCTCGCTAGGGCGTTCTTCGGTGTTAAGGTTTGGTCCTGGTCTAGCACATCCATAGCTAATCTTCGCTAATTTAACGAATTAGTTTTGGGCCAAATTTAATCTTTGGCTCGTTGACGAGCAGGGGGGTGCAGGGGCATCCATCCTTCTACGCTGGACTCGTTAGGGAGGCGAAGGCATTGTCTTGCTGAAGTCGGCACGTAACAGTTTCAATACGTTTTGTTTGAGTGAAGGTATGTCACTATTCGCTAACCACGTCGTTCCTGAATCCCGTACCTCTGCGCGGGGTTCTTTGTGAGAAATCGCATGGCGAGTTTTTCTTGTTTGAAAATAACGATATTGAGTGTGCTTCGAAAAGTGTTAAAAATAACGCAATAGGCGTGTGATCTAACTCTAACGGATACGCGATTCAATTCGACACCGGACTGGAATGAAAGTAAAATAATTGCTTTGACTTTCAACATTTCCCCCAGTGAAAGAATTCAAATTATTTGCCAATATTTGTAATCATCGTTGTACACGCTTTAATTTAAGCTTTGACACCTGCGTTAGAATAGATGCAGTGCCACAGCCGTTCTGCATTTCGTGTTCAACAGGTGACAGTGTTGCAATTGATTGACGTTCGATTGGCTGGATTGCGAGACAGAATCAAGGAAACTACAACATAGGTACAGTCTATGATGTGAGAGAGCATACTGCGTTATACTCACAAAATAGGCTTTCTAGCCATGCCTTCCCATCGCCCCGGGCGGAAAAGTAAACTCTCCCAGTAAATAGAGTGTAGTCTTTCACTCTCAATGCCGAGCTTTTAATTTGAAATCTGGCGGTACGATAACTATCTATTGATGGCGGGGCAAATATTGAAAGATTACTATTTTTGGTTGTATTTCCACCAATTGCTATGAATAATAAAAACAAGCTGAACTTCGATCACTATAGTTGGAAAAAACTCAGCCTCAAATAGTTTTACTAGACACCACTGATCTGTTTCTAGCCCCGATAACATTAAAATGGAAAGTGCCAAGGACGAATGATCAGCGTGTCCAAAATTTCATCGAAATTCCAAAAGAACGAAACGAAAATAACAATGCATTATCGCCTAAAGAACGTACAGGTGTAGGCAATCTATAGTTTTGCTTTTTGATCCATCGGATTTATACACATGTTTTGCATATACATATAATATACAAGAAGAAGTATCCATACAAGAGCCCTCGTAACTCTTCAATTTGAACTTCCTACTGCCGTGACACATAACGCAGTACCTACTACATGTCACAATATGAGTTACGTGCAGACGGATCGTTGAAACTGCAAGGCTAGCCAGAGATAATTTCTCTGTCAAGGATAACGACGAAAGAAAAAGCAGTCTTCTCGCGAGATTGACAAAGATGTGGACGATTATTTCCCAGTGCGTAATGAGAGCTCAGAGTTGGCGGCGAAGGATGGCCGAACGTCCGGAAATGCATTTTCCGTTTCGCATCTGGGAGGAAGGGTGCAAACTGATGTCTAGAACTTTAGTATTTTATCACTGGACCACGATATTTTGGACGCTGCAGAAACAGCACATCGATATTAGCGCATGCTGTATGTCCAGTTTATTGATTATTTCAAGGTGGTTGGCATCTGCCCTTCCTTGCTTATAAAGTCCTAAGCTTGCACCTATCCCGATTTCCGATGCCAGCTCAGAAAATACGCACTATATCTATCCTACCTAAAGCGTTCACAATTTGTTAATACCTAGGCTAGTATCATTACTTATGCAGCTCCAGCCCAGTTTTTAACAACTTTAACAACTAAGATAAGGAACTTAACACATTGTAGGTTAGGGTCACGTGCAACAAATGTTTTGTTTTTTAATCTAATTTCTAGTGAGTAGAGCAATTGCGATCACAGACAATGTGAGTCGCATGGGATGTGATACTAATTAGTAATTGGTAATTTCTTATTGTAGTACCAAATGCAGTTGATATCGCAGAATGCCATGATTTCATAATTTCATTACATGCCCTCTTTACGGATCGGTCGTAACAAAGAAACGCCTTGTTTATTAAATGGTCTTAACAATTTTGTCTAAAAGGTAGGAATGCTTTGTATACAAACTTTTTCGAGATTTTTGGCAAGCTTCTAATTTCTTTGGTAAGCTACGTTACGCTTTGCCCACGAGATAGCACGTGCAATTTGAACTAGGTTAACGCTCAATTATTAATAGAGTACTAACACAAATAGATTTAAGGGGCAGTTGACACATGAGGACACTGACCTCTACCAACGACGACGTAATGTATTATTCTGTCTAGCGGTCCGGGGGAGGATACGAGAAATAGATTACGCCCGCGAGTATAGTGAAGAACAGCAAGTGCACATGCAGCGCGGGTTGCATACAGACATGCAATCGCACGGCAACTGACGATGGATTGGAATTTAAAATTATTGCTTAGAATGGGATCATCGCATCGCAATGCAGAGATTAATGAAGACAAAGAATCATGATCTTCAGCAAATTTCGCAATAATTTGCTAGAAGGAGAATCTATTTTCAGTCTGTGATTCCACCCAGTAGTAATTGGTCTGGCACCAAATCAACTTACCACTTTAAGGTTGAAAATGGACGGCAAAACTCGTTTGATGTCTGTTGCGCTTTTTATAAACACGTCGAGGCCCAATTCGCCGGCAAGATTAGCAAGACCTTTCTTGCCGTCTTGGTAGAGCATGTCCACGAGCTCCTTGCCGAAATACTGGTTGTTGCCATCGCCTTCCCCCATCGTGCAGTCTGTTCCCTGAGAAGGGTGCTCTCACCTTTTTAACTGTCATGTGCGCGTGTCACATGGGACATATTTATCATCACATGGTTCATTCATGATATACTACAGATTTCGAGGCTGTATTTATTTTTTTACTAGATCTCCCACTATCTTATCTCGGTCTTAACTTACAGAAATCTCTCTTTCTTATCAAGTTTATTTGGAACTGATCTTATCCTAGGTAAGATTGATGCTTAACTTTTATAATTTACTGTTTCTTAACTTATAATTAATTCATACTTAAAAATTACTGCAAATGCTGTGTATATGAAACCGAAAATGGCCCGTCTCATAGAACAATGCCTGTCTGATAACGCCCATTAAAGGAGACTGATCGTCTTCAAACAAATACAACTCCTTACGCGAATGTTAAGCAGGTATTTGAAATTAAGAAGTAACCTTTTCGAGGCCATGAAATCTAACCAACAGCCAAAATATCTGTAATAATTCTCGTGATGTACCCATCCGATTGCCAATATAATTATTTTACCTTCTAGCACTGCGTCTACACTAGAAAAATACACACGCCTAGAGCGACTCTAGGCACCGTCTGTTCACTGTTTACGGTAAACAATGGCGGCTACACACACGCAGACCTCGAGCACGACTCACGAGGAGATTACCGCTGAACTAACTCGGACACAACGTCAAAAAGACCGTCAGTTGCGCTGCAACACTTCTCTGGGTGAGGGATCATGAGATCATAGCGATGCCACCACATAGGATAGCCAGCATCCAACGTTTCACCAGCCGCCCAACTGATGATTACGGTTCAAGTGTTCACAAAATAACACGGAGATGCAGGCGATAATCGACCTTAAAGCTGAGTTAATTCAATACAGAAAACATTCCGATGGGGACCTTGAGGATTAATAAAGTATGCCCCACGTTTTACGGAGAAGAATACCTTTAAAAAGCGGTCTGGGTCGCGGTGAGTTGCAATTTGCATACTCTGCCAGGTGACTTAGCGAAATACTGAGCGAAATTTGAAGTTTGGAATATCGATGGACAGATTTCAAGATGGCAACATGATCCACGTTCGGCTATGACAAAGCCCATCAACGTCACCGTTAATGAAACGTCATTAAATGATATTCTATAGTAATACAACACTAAATGATTGCGTCTGCCGTTTTGAGACGTCACTCTCCTGGATGAAGACACGTCTAATGATAAAAAAACAGCAATGCAAATGAGTTCCACATAAAATTGCCTACATAAAATTGTTCCTATTTATTTCTGCAAATGTGTGATGTGCTTCAAATCAGGTCCAATGATAAAAAACAGCATTGCAAAGGAATTCCACATACATTTGCGTACATAAACTATTTACTGTTTCTTTCTGCAGATGTGTGATGTACTTCGAATCAAATGGGATGGATGCAGAGGCTTTGGCAGATCGGATGTATAATTTAGTTTTAACTGCGTCTAAAGCATCGCGGTGAATTTGGCTGACCCCATGAAGTCTATCAGTATGATGAGCCTTGAATAAACGGCTTCCATTGTGTACTCGTCGTCGTCCATGCCTCGATTACGACCTTACAACTAACGCAAGCAGCGGTCAAATGGTCAACATAGTCGCACTTTCTTTCAGCGAACAATCGTCCTAGACACACAACGTGTCTGAAATTTGATTAGACGATTTGCCAACTTAGCACCCGCAAGCGAAGATTGAAAAAAATAAGCGATTTTGCAGCAACGTGCGTCTTAAAATAAGCTGGATACTGCATACTGCTTCCCTTCGGTTGGTTCCATCCCCTAGATTGATCGAGAGCGAGGATGGAGTTCGCACTGTGCGCAACGCAATCATCGGTGGGGAGGCGTTTAAACGGGATCACCGGAAAGACCGGGGTTCGTGTCATGATGCTTCCCTTGCCAGACGCACCACGTCTGAATCATCACATCCTCGATGTGTTCGCCGAACTCGGGAGTCTATTCTTGAACGCTTTTCCTTGCGCGGATTTGCCTGTTTCCCACTAGCGAGTCGCGACATGCGCGAATTGAGAATAATCGCAATTGGAGCAGGAAGAGGCACGGCGCATTTAATAACGAGATATTTATGTATGAAGCTTTTTTAAAATGAGTGTTAATGAAATGGATTAACGTTGTTTCCTCAATTTACGTACCGCTTGCAACTTCACCGACGTTTCCTTGATCCACGCCTCCTCGATGATTTCAGGCAACTTCCAGCCATTTGTGTTCCCGTTGGAGTACGGCATGTTTTATTTGTTGCAGGATAATTGGTCCTGGCGCCCGTTATATCGAACCAGCGGCCTGACCAGCCCTATCTACTACTGCAGTGCGTCCATTTACGCAACAGGTCACGGGCGCTACTTTAACAGCTCAATTCACGAAGCATGATTTTTTGTTTTTATTCTAATCTCTATTTACACGTTGTTGAAGTAAATACGGGACTAAAAGAACTAGAGTTTTGTGTAGCAGCTACTGGCATGAGAATCAACTCGGCACTGTATTGGTAGCTGCCGTCTGGCTAGCTTTAGGCCGAAGTTCTCTCGGTTTTAGAACTAATTATTTAAAAACCATGCTTGATAATGGGTTTAAATTAGGGAAAAAAAACAAAACAATTTTTCTCAGTTTGTAATGTTCAAAATTATCGGTCGACGCAGGCACTATCGAATCACAGGTCACAAAAGAGCACTGAATTATAACTTCGAAATTTCTTCAAACGATAGCACCGAATTAACTTTGACTCATTAAAGAATCAACTTTTGCAGCAAAGCAGTAAAAATGATCGAGTCGAAGCTGTCAATTGCTACACGCATTTTGCAGGGCGCCGGATAATTTCCTGATATAGATTCAAAATAACCTCGCTCGAGCGTCTCGTCCCGATCACTGACAGCTCCCAGCATCCCTTGTACGCACATGGAGCCACCCACCCACTCGACACGGCTGTGGCTCCTGGAATCCAGAGCGTCGCGACGCCGAAATATCGACCGGCGTCGGCAAAAGCGACGTCTAAACAGAGAATCCCGAATACCAGGCGCCCAGCACGATGCGTCGAAAAGAAACGCACAACACTGCAAATTTTATTAAATGAAAAAACGTCCTTCCTGCTGGTGGCGTCCAATGGGATTAGGGTTAGTGAACAGCTCTACGTCACGTGATTTCGATTTCATTTGCGTAACCTGCTATGAAAAGAAAGGGGCCTTGGTGTGGAAGTATTTGGTGTTACAGATTCTAGCAGCACACTTTGTCTGGCGTTATGTTGTGTCCAGATGGGCTTCAAAATAAGCGGCATCGTAGCAAAAAAAATGGAAGGTTAAAAATAATCTTGATTTTGATTCTGGCACGGAACAAATACCATAATTTACTACAAATCACGTGTTCAATAGCAATAATTGTGGTAAAGTGCGATTAGTTTGTTTTTTTGCCTTCTTTTTGTCCATCTATGCCGCAGCTTTGGTAGTTTTACCTAGTACTGTGTTTCTTGACAGCGAAAATGGCATTTTTGAGCTTATATCAAAAATTATCATTGACCAATCAAAGTTGCAATTTCGCCGCCAGATTGTTCAAATAAGAATAGCAGTTCAAACCAGTCTATGTCTATTTCTCGCTTTAGCTCAAATACTTAATTTAAGCCATCCACGATACGCTCGGTTCTGTGGTGTAGTGGTTATCACGTCTGCTTTACACGCAGAAGGTCTCCGGTTCGATCCCGGGCAGAACCTATGCCTTTTTTGTTCGGGGAAAATAAAAGCTTTTAAACAAAACGCATATTTTCTCTCACGCGTTCACATTGGCTCACTGTGTTTCGGCCAGAAAGACATTAAAATTTAGGTCTCTAAGTTCTAACGTATGAATAGTATACTCGCGCGATTATTTGAAAGAACCTGTGAATGGGATTTGTCAATCAACGAATGAATTATTGTTAACCAGGTTTGGCATTGAGATAGTTTGTACTCAGGTATAAAATATGAATGGCAAATAAAGTGTTATGAAATATTGATCAAATACTTCAAGCTAAGCATGGCTAACGCGTCAGTAGATATCCTACTTTTATCCTACTTCATATCCTGCTTTTATATATTCTACAATGCCACTACTCGTGTGTCGTGCTTCAGTCACAGACTTCAAGCCGGTTGCATTATTCGTAGGATGTGATAAGTCACTTTGGCATTAATTGCAAAAGGGTGTAGTTTGAAATTTCTTAATTAATCCACAACAAACTATCACTGTTGATAAAAATAATACGATAAGGAAACCGATAAAAGAGATTTCCAGTATGCGTCAATGATGAAATGAATTCGTGGTCATTTTTGTGGGACTCGCTTGTCGGAGATAATGGATCGTCCTGGGATTGAGGAAGGTGAGACAAGATATCGTATACGCTTTCTATAAGATTTCCTGCACAACCCTTGAACAGACCCCCTAGAGACTTTATTTTGCCTTCACATTGCATCATACCCTATTCATTCAAAATTTTATTAATCTATTGGGTCTATTGGGTCTATTGGGTTTATTAATCTAAGTCTATTGGGTAAAAATTGTTTAATTAACTGCAGGGCTGCCAGTTTGGTATGAGATACGGTGCAACGGGTGCAAAGACTATGAATATTGAGTTCAATCATATGAAAGCTTTAAACGAAATAAAATTGGAGGCAAAGCTGCAACAAAATTGCACCTCATATAGGTAATATTTTGTCTTTGACGGAGGCGTGAAGGAAAGCGATTGCTATGCTGAGCATTCGTTTATTTACACAACGCGTATTTTCGGGTTTCGAATCAGCGGCAATGCCAGATCGTAGCCTGGCCAGGCCAATTCATTAGCAGCCTCCGGTGTACGAATTGATCCGTGACTGTGGAATTGTTTACGTTCCGTTTCTGGTATGTACTCCTGCCATACTCGCAGTGGAATCACGGTCAGTTTCGTCTCTGAATGGACACCAACACCCCGCCGGATTTGATGTGCACATAATATGTCAAAACTAAAAATAGTCTCCCTCTTTTTTGTTGGCACGTGTTTTTCAGAAGGAGCTCCTAGCCTCCACGTTCCTATATTAACCTAGAATCAGTGTGGAGTTCATAGCAGCTCGCCTATCCGGCCTTTTATGGGGAGCAAGTAAAAATCAACGGACGAAACAGATTGTTGAAGCCTGGACCTCGTCTCATGCGAACTTTTAGAGTTGCTATCAGATGACATCGGAAGGTAATTCGAATGTTTGGCCAAATGTTTGGCAGTAGAAAGTGCCAGTCGGCAAGATGGAGACGGTATTGTACACCTCATGGAGAGCTACGAGGGTAACTTTTTCGACCAAAGTGCAACACTCGGCGCTCAGCTAAGCGAGTTTATCAACGTCAAATTTATTTCAACACAAAAAACATACACATCTTCGAAAAAACTGTTAATTAACTGGGTTAAGCTGGTTAAACTTAATAGGGCTTGGTTCACAGTTTTAGGATATAAAGATAAAATAATAAATAGTAAACTAGAAGTACCTAGAGGAAAAAATAGAAGAGATTAGGGATCCTGAAATTAAAGAAATAAACCAGATGTTAAATAGTTGGTCGGGTAGATTGACAATAGTAGGGACAAGTAAGATAGAATTTAGTTATTAATTTTTATAAATAGACAGATAGTAAGAAAATCATTAAAAGAAAAGATAAACACAGTTTTTAATTTATTAACTCAGGTGAAATTTAAAAGACAGTGTCGATTGTTCTTTGAGGAAATTTTAAGTAGGCTTTGATAGGATTTTGTTTTTTGTTTTTTTTGTTTTCCCCTATCTAAGTTCTTGTTCACGTAAAATCTGCCGGACTTGCCCAGAAGAAGCTTTCAGTATATTTAGTGAAACGTTGGCAGATGTTTGTTAGAAGTTTTCAGCAGTTTAACCCAGTTAATTAACAGTTTTTTTGAAAACTAGTGCTGAAATTAGACAGA
>QKMV01002097.1:0-14069 GCA_003287335.1 Lednia tumana
TTATTAAACTAAAATATAAAACTTTTTTCAAAAAAACTGATTACAAACAAGGTTGAATGCTAAGAAATCCACTAAACCTATGCAACGGATTATGAAAAGCGCATACATTTAGCTATCAGGAAGTCAGTTGAAAGTGTGGGGGTTACCTATCCTGGTTGTGGTTCTATGTGATTTCTTATGTTAACCAGACGCAAATTCTGCCCACTTAGTTCCTCCTCCATCAACAACGCTGGGCATTGCTCTTTTCATTCCACTTATGCCCTAGCTATAATTTTTGACCCCTCCTGATCTGGCTGCATAGTTTCTAGGAGCTCTAGCTGCAAGAATACATACTGGAAAAAGATTGTGTTATTTTGATTTTTGTTTCAGAGATCATTGGCCTGGTGTCAGACATGCACGCGTGCGCGAGTCACATCATTGACCACTTCAGTCCAAAGATGTCGCCGGGGGAGCATTCGGTCGATGGTATCAGCTCCAACCCGGCCAAACTCTGCTACGTTGTAAAACAGTCGGTGCGGGAAACAGCCGTTGGTAAGTGCTGCTCAATAATCAGTGGTCTGAACATCATGGTTTTGACGAGCTTTCAAAACTATTACATAACGAGAAGTCGAGATATTTCAATCTGGGTTGAAGGGTTGAAAGTGGAAACTCCAAATGATCTCATTAAAATCCAACAAGCTATTTTGAATTAAATTCTTAAAATCACTGGAGGTGGACTCATGTCTTCTGCCTAATCTCAGCACTAGTTTTCAAAAAAACTGTGAGTAAACAAACTGCCAAAAAAAGTTTGTCAGCAGTGGGATTCGAACCCACGCCCTCAGCGAGGACCAGAAAACACAGTCTAGGGTTTACCTCATCTAAATTCTAATAGATTAAGGTTTGGCTTTACCTTTTGTTTCAACTCTGAGCTAAGAGATAAAAATGAATTCTCTGCCTTTTGAATGATTGTTGCTATGGTATTTAACTCAACTCCCACTTTATCTCGGAGTTGCAAAAGTGGTAAAACCAGGCCTTCGGCAGATATGGAGACATTTTTAAAGCTTGCCACTTCCATGACCCTCTATGTGGTACTAATTCCATTTGTCCGTATGGTATGAATATGTTTAATGAGGACCATGGGAGTAGCAAGTAGGTAGTACCCAATACAACTGTAGGTACCTAGATATTTCGTAGGTACTCCTTATTCTTCTGTGTTTTTCAATAGCTGGTAAAACTAGCATATCTACCGTTAACTTGTTATCTCGTATCAAGCTACCGATGGCTACAGCCGATCAGATGCAGTGATTTTGTTTTGTTTCTTCACGGGCTCTTGAAAAACTTGCGACTTTCAGTGAGTAAATCTATATTTATTCTAGCTCTTATGCACTTTAAAGGGCAACTTCAACTGCTCTCCTCGATAGCATCGGTTAATGCATCTGCACCAGGAATGCAGAGGACCTGGGTTCCTGGTAACATTTTTAGTACATGCTCTAAAATGCTAACAAGCTTATTACATTTTTTTCTGCATCGTCAGCGGGCATCAAACTTCTCCTTCTGTGCGATCTGTTCACGAAACGCAAGTCGGAACTGTCGAGAGAGGAACGTCATGAAATAATCCGCTACGCCAAGTCTCGCTTGCCAATTTTCATGAGCCAGCTCCACCGATTCCTGCAAGGTGTTAAGTCCACGTTCAGCAACATGTCACCCAGTCAGCGGCAAGAGGTGGCCACGTACTTAGTGCCTGAGGTGAGCTCAGGGAAAATAGTTGGTAGTGCTATGGATTTACCGGGCAAACATTTCTTCAAATTTACCGTTGTAATTGTTTAGTGATAGCATTTATGCAAACATGTAACATTCATACACTAAAAATAGCTTGCTCTGATGGGTTCAACACAAACGATGACACTAAACATGGCATTACAAAAATTTGCTAAAAACTCCATAATTACTTACCTAATAATGCTACACTAGGGGTAATTGGTGTTTTTGACCTTATACTTCTTCATCTCCAGAGAAAGGCTTCAATACACCTACAGCTACAACCCAACGTAAAAAATGTAAATGTGCATATTGCTTATTGGTTGTGTTATTTCACAGATTGAGACGATTTTAGACACTATTTCGGCCCTTGTTTTGGAAGTAAAAGGGGCGTTAGAACATATCATCCTCACGCTATCACCAAGCGATGGCTGCAAAACCTCGAAAGGCTCAATGGCAGAAGTGTTAGGAAAGTCGTTAAGAAATGTACTCCATATACGAGAGCTGAGCAAATTACGGAGTTCGCATCAGCGGATCGCCTTCAGCCTTGATTTGCTTCTGCAAAAGAAGGAAAGCTTCAATGCCTTGACGAGTGCCAATAAAGTGCGATCTGTGGCTCGAAATCTTGAACAGCTCATCGAAGAGTTGCCGATTTTTTTGTTGCGACTAGAAGAGGTCACGGCTGCTCTCGACGACAAACTGGAATGGAGAGAATTCAAGTTCTGTTTCAAAGTTGGAACATCGAAGGTGGTAAGCAAAGATCCTTCTATTCAAATTAAAAATCAGCTGAGACACTTGACCTTATCAGCATGAGTATGTGGGCTGAAACAGAGAAGCCCATGAAAGCACATCCTTAAATATTTAGTAAACCTTTAGTTGTAAGCCTGAAGCAGTAAGCCTAAGCCTGAAGCCTGAACCAGTGTGTGCATTCAGCTATCACTACGAGCATTACGAAAAGTCTGTATTTTAATCGGTTTCAAGAACGCAGTTATGAGCGATTATAGGTACGATGGTATTAACATGTCAACGACACTTTGCTCAACCAAGAGCAAGCTCCATGTAATCACGGCTTAGTGTCTGGCTAACTTGTCGCACCATGCATTCGGGAGAATCAAGGGATTTTAATTCTGTTAGCACCGTGCAGGTCTTATTTACGCATTATCAGAAGTAAATTTATCAGCAAGTCGAGTAACTGCCTGTTATTGTTTTCAATTGCATTTTTTGTTGTATCACACTCCGATATAAGTATGCTTGGTCACTCAGAACTTCCGAAGAAATATTATGGCATTTTTTTTAATCAAATTTTAGTCATGGACCCAATAACAAGTACAGAGTGCGATCGCGATTATTTGGACAGTGCATTTTGAGAAGCTGACATGCAAGTAGATAACATACTTTTTTCTTCAAGAAAAAACTGCAGAGCAGTGGCAACATGTAAGAATGGCCTTGCAGCGTTTTTGACCCGGGACCTAGGAGCACCTATGATCATAAAAAAAAGTGACCAGGGGCAGCAGGGCAAACTTGCACATCTTTCATTTGACTAGACAAGAATTTGCTTTTTAATAAGTGCATTTATACAGCCACAATATGTGTCTATTTTTTTGCATTTTCCTATGCTATTCTCGCACGGATCAAGTTGCCGGGCGCGCCAAAATCTTGAATCATTAAAAAAAATTCAAGCAATTTCCCAAATATTTATGAAATGCCATCTGAGACTATCATGATGCATTCAAGTCTGTACGAAAATGTTCATTTAGGGAGTGACAGCTCCTTTAACCCTTTAACCGCTGTGCTTGTTCGCTGTGCCCGCCATGCGCTGCTAGCACATACCTTCTGTGATTCGAAAACCTTCTTCAATAAAACTGATAAGTTGATAACTAGCTGGGTTGAATGCTAAGAAATCTACTATAGCACCCAACGCTTTGTTAAATTTACTCTTTACTGCGTCAGTGGAATATCGTTCTGAACAAAAATATTCGACTATGTGAACAATCAAACTAAAAACGAAAACAAATTCTAGCCAAGCCTTCTTAAAATATGCTTTCCTAAATTTATTCTGATTGTGTTTTGATAGATTTTTGAAAACTATTGCCAAGACTAGGAGGGAGACATGAGACTTCGTCCATGAATTCTTATTTTCGTCCAACCTAGAATAGCAAAAGATTCAACTAAAAATCACCTGAAAAAATTCAGACTGATTTTTCAGCATTTTCAATAAGACCTCTTTTGAAAAACCTAGGAATTTGTCTGAAAATATCTAGCTATCAGTTAAAGGGTCAATGTAAAAAGTCCAAAAAAAGGCCAGTATCTGTAAGTTTTGCACGTGTCGGTCAGTCGGGGCTGCTGCAGAAGCTTCGAGCGCACAGCGGCACGTTGCAAGACGTGATGGTGCAGATGTGCGACCTGGTGCAGAGAGACTCGTTCACGCAATCGCTGTTCACGCTCGGCCTTCTCGATCCCGCGCATTACGGGGCCTCCACCGCCGCCGAGAACAACCACCCTAGCAAAGGGTCGGCACATTCCACGCCAAAGCAGCACGGGTACAAGGTAGGTACAGGCTGCGCTTCTGGGCTATGAAAAACACATTGGGTTTTAGTGGGGTTTATTTAGTATTTGGGGTTTTTGTGTTCAAGTTTTGTAAAAGTTTTTGACAGGTTTGCTCTAAAACTAAACTAGAGCTTTTTGGTTGGTTTTGATTGGTTACTTTAGTACGTGCTAGATAGGTATTTTACTCGAAAGTTTAAACCTTGGAGCTTAATTCCAAGTTCCATGTTTTAAGAGCCAAGTACTTTCAAGTTCAGCACATGCAGGCAGACCTTCTGGCAGTGGACCATTCTCAGTCCGATCAAAGCCAAGTATAAAATTTGAATGAAAAATGAGTGAAATTTGGGTTTTTTTACATTGCCTCTTTTCACGTGACAGACTGACGGAGCTTTAGATATGAGTATACTATAGTGCTATCCTAGCGCTGACTCGTTGATCCTGTGAAGCAACCCACCTTGTAATGCGCTGGGACCCCAGTTAGGGGAGCCGTGGTCCCAACATGTAGGTACATGTTGGGACCACTGCTCCTCTATCGTTTTGAACTCACAATTGCCGATCTGAATACAAAAAGTAGTAAAACATTTTTCTTTTCCCTTCAAGTTTGCAAAATTATCAAATTTTACTCACCTTTGCCCATTTCTTTTAAATGTAGTTCCTTCATTGCATGCCAGTGCTGTTAACGCTCACATTTGTTGCTGAGGATGACCAGTTTTAGTGCTCTGATTGTCGCTTTCAGAGCTTACAACAATTTAACTGCCCCATTTTTGTATATAACAGGCCTGCCAATCTTTATTCTAAAAAATCCTACTTTCCAAATCCATTTTTAACGATTAAATTGATTTAAAAAATTTTAAGACTGAGACTCATATCTCCTGACTAATTTTTAAGCAGTTATAAGTAGTAAAGTTATAAGTAGTTATAAGTATAACTTATAACAGTTATAAGTAGACTGTGTGGACAGTTATAAGAGTTAAGCAGTTTAACACAGTTGTTAACAGTTTTTTTTTAAATTTTAAGACTCATTTTTATTGATATTGAACTGATAAGATAATAATTTATTTTTCATCAAATTGAAAATAATCAATTATTTCATTAAAAAAGCTTTTGGTTTTTGATGTTCCGTACATGATCGTTTCACATCCCTAGCTGAACCTGGTGGAGTCGCTGTGCATTCCGCCGCTGTCTCGTGACAGCGTGATCTCGCGTTGGGCCATCCAGCTGCTGCGCGCGGGCACCGAGACGGACATGACGTTCGAGGTAATGCCGCAGATGGACGGGCCCGACAGCCTCGTCGACCACACACAGGCAGCCGCCGCCACAGAAGTGCCTCTAGAAGCCGAAGCCGAGGAGGTGCGTTCATGTTCGGTGATCTATTCCATGACCTATGAATCCAAAACCTTCATGTGTTCAAGTTACAGCGTGGAAACAATGGTTTTAAAGTATTTTGATCGTGGGTCTAGTGAGTGTGACTTACCAGAAAATGCATTTTTCCATTTGTTGATGCATGCTCTTTTTAAGGCTCTCTTATTAATGTGTAGGACTAAAAAAGTACTAACTTAGAAATTTAATTAAGAGAGGATAACGTTGACAAATATAAATTTCACTTCAAAAATATCTGGCAGGGGCTGGCAACACAGACCCAACTTTTTTTTTCAAAGCCCAAAAATTCACAAATTCGACACAGTATTTGCTAATCCGTTATAGATGACCAACATCGGCAAAAACGCTTGAAACCTGCAAAAAACGGTACCCCTGTTGTAGTTTCTTGCTACTACTCAATACAAAATTGCCACCTAAATTCCCAAATTCCCAACTTAAAATGTCTCAATTTTCCAAGGCTCAATTTTTGAATTTAGTTCTGAAATTTTTTGAAAAAGACCAGTTAAACTGGTTGTGGCAAGTGGTTAAAACGTTTCATATATATTTGGGCTTGGTGTCATCTCTAAAACGTACTATGTTCAAACAGCCAATTTTACATTATCTAGATATAACATTTTTTTGTTTGTATTTTCGGCAGGTATGCACCATGCATGCGCACCGTGTGATCGTCGCGGCGCGCTGTGATTGGTTCCGCCGTGCTCTGCTCTCCGGAATGCGCGAGTCGATTGACCGGAAGATCGTCGTCCACGACACCAGCCCCTTCCTCTTCTCTACCTTCCTTGACTATCTCTACAGCGGTCACCTCTCTTCCAAGGACCTCTCTGTCGATCAGTTGGCAGATCTAATGTTGTTGAGTGACCGCTACGAAGTAGATTCACTCAAGCAGGCGTGTGAACAAGGCCTCAAGCGGTACATCGATGAAGATTCCGTGCTGTATTTCCTCAGTATGGCTGACCAGTTTAACGCCAACACGCTACGGGTAAGTGGACGTTTTACACACAGCCGTTTATTTTGGAAGCGTTGCAAGTATCTTACTTGGTGGCAAAGAAATGATGTGCAACTAATCACACTCTGCGGGTATTGGTGTATCCTGTAGTAAGCTGCACAACTCTACTTTCCCAAAAATTCAAGCCTATAGGCACTTTACACCCATATTTATCCAAGCACACTTAAAAAACACTTTTTGCATCAAACGCCAATTGCATTTTATCTTCTCGTGTTGGAAAAAGCGTTGCGCCTGGGTCATGAAAATGTAGTTATTTTTCTTTGTGTTGTTTTTGGGCTGTAATGTCATTTTAAAAAGTGGCAATCTTTCGAATTTTCAACACGCGCTGATAATGGGCAGTGGCGTCATGAGGCAGTACTGCACCTTTCCGACACGTATTCGACCATTGCAGAGGCCGCCATGACAAGACTGCAGTGGAAGCAGCAAATAGCAATAATGCGTACGATGTCGTTAGGCAGTAAACATTGTAGCCAGCTATTTTTGTATGCCTAAAAAAATTCAATTTAAAATAAATCACAAATAAGCTAAAATTCATCTTACGAAAAAGGCAACTAACCGCATGCATTTGAAGTTCTATGCGAATACATTAATCGATTAAAAAAAATCAGATTCAAAATCTGTATTTTCTGGGAATGACATTTCTGGGGATGATAAGAAAAATTGCAGCATTTAGTGTGATTGTGCTGGTTCCACATGTTCTGAAACTGAATAGTACTAGCAAAAAATTAAATGATAGCATATTAAAAGTGCATCAAAAGTATGAAGTTGCCTTCCATGTTATTGCTATGGGGAACAGCGTATATTTCACGCATCAATGCCTATTGACATACGTGCTAGAAATGGAAATACAGATTTATGAAGTTATATTATAATCCATGCACTGAGTCAAGCACGCTCAAGCTTTCTAGCGCGCCAACGTGCTCCAGTGTGCTACCCCGTTCTAGTGCGGCGCTGTGCCCGTCATGATATGGGTGCGTTAACACGTTTGAATACTGCGCTGTAGGTTAAAATTTTTCCTGGATCACGGCCGGTATCTATGAACTAGTCTAGAGCCCCCGTTCCTCCAATGGGCGTGGATTGGCTGTTGGCCACAAAAATTTGATTTCCTCATGAAATTCCAGTTCGCACGTCAATTGCTGGTATCATGTTTGGGCTTTTCTGGATTTCTGCCCGCCACTGTTCCCATGGATCTGCAAGGCTATGAGTATATTTTTTGAGCATATTTTTTGCAGAAATATACTCACAGGCAACAACATTATTTTAGAGGGGATTATAGATGGGAATGAATATTGCACGCATCCCATTAGCAAGGACTTTTCTATGGTCTGGAAAATGATCGACCCTAGGGATCGTTACCTGTTTGCTGTTTTGGTGCTAGCATCGTCACTTTGTGTCTGGTAATCGCAGGCAAGCTGGCAAACCACCCAGTGGGGGTGGCATTTTTTTTAGGGTTTTTGACTTCCATAATCTTTTACCCACTAGACCACCAAATTTCGAAGGAAAGATCTAAGGTTGACGGTGTATCTGTCATGATTTATGTAGTGAAACACTGCATTTTGTTGAAAATTACCCCCCGGGCTGGGAGCCAAACAAAACTCAGCAGTTAAAGGGTTAAGGTTTGGATTTATCTTCTGATTGTAGAGCTCCTGCCTAAGCTTTATCGCACTCAATCCGGACATCATGGACAGCGAGCTATTCGAAGAGCTTCCGCAGAACCTACAGGCAGAGATCTACGACCTCGTGATCTGGGTGAAGCCGCGAAAGTCGACGGCCAATGAGAAGCTACTGCCGTTTCCGCAGTGCGCGAGTCCGGACACGCCCACCTCGGTCTCGTCCAGCCTGGCCGACATCGAGGAAATGACTGCCAAGCTGCGCGTAGACAGCCTTGACCGATCTGACTGCGGCTCCATGGAGGACTTGCCTTTGACTCGAGACTCAACGCGACTTGAAACCTGTCTCAGTCAGCTGAGAGATATAGTGGGAGAGCAAGTCACTAGAGATGAATTGGTTCAGGTAATTTTTCGAATTGATTGGTTTTGGAGGGGAGTGATTAGCAGCTAATTACGTGATTAATGCAGTGCGTCTGGAGAAAAACGCAGCCGGGATTGCAGCATGTTTCCACCATTGTGGATCTTCAGCCAATCGGAATTAACAATTGACAACTATGTTTTCACCAGTTTTGATTTCTTTTTAAATTTCATTTTCAAAATTTTTGACACCGACTGAAAAAATTGTGTGTGTGAGAGCTTTAAGGTGCAAAAGAAAGTTGGTTTGAACAATTTTTAAACTACGCAGTGAATTGCCATCAAGAATTGATTTTTTTTTTGGTTTTTGGCAAAAGTATCAAGTTTTTTCTAACTTAATTCCAACTTCTCAACCATCTAATCTAGGCTACATGTATACACCTTTTTTTTAAAGCATTTGTTCAAAGTTTTGAAAATGCAGTTATTAAATCAAAATTTGACGTAGTTTCAATTAAAACACTTTTTTTTTCGAAAATAATTGTTGCTTGGGTTTGAAAAAAATACCAGTGTGTAGAGCGTCTAATTTTTGTTAATGTGACTGATTTTGCTGTTTCTAGTTAGTCTAGAATCATGGACAAAAATGAAATTTCACTGACGAGCAGCAGCCTTTAGAGTTGTTTGTATTGCCTCAAGAGACAGGTTTATTTATAACCAGTGACGACGCTGGTTTTTCAATGTTTTGCCCCAAAAAGCCGAAATATGCTCCTAAACATGATGATTTGTGTTGATTTTTTCTATTTTTGAAATGCAATATAATTGACACAGGAAAACAAATCTGGAAAAAGGGATAGAAGAGAGACCTAAGTTACGCCTTTATCTACAAGTTTGTCGCTTGCTATCATCGGCTATCATGTACGGTTGAGTCAACATTTGTTGACAAAACTTGGTCCGCGGATGTTTTCCCGTGCGGCTCGCAATGTTACAGCATAGGCGTTACGTTATGTACACTGTTTTCATTCACAAGGCCAGGTACCTTGAGATTACGTCGGCCAATAAAATAGCCAGTGACTCTTGGCTGCTTTAGGCTACAGCCTGCAAGTCATTGAGCTATAGGTACAGTAATTTGGTAAGGTGGCAGAAAATTAGTTCGATAGTGTTATTAACATGAGCTGTGCAATGTTTGTTCCAGTACGCCCTTGCAGCTGATTATGACATCAACAGAGCGCTAAATTTCTTCTACTCATCCTGAAAGCAGAAGAGAGGCTATGTGATGTGTAAATAGCATAGTGTGAAAGAATAAAGTTTACATTGAACGCCACCAAAAAATATCATTGTAAGTAATGGTACTAGGTCTACAATATTATTTATTATAATGAATAGAGTAGGCAAATAGATGGATAGAGTTACCCCATTATAATTTACCTTTAAGAGAGTAGATAATGTTTTGACACTTTCTGCATTCTTTTTCAGGTTGGCAATGATTGACTCTAGCAAAAGTTTTGTTCCTGTCTTATCAGTTATGTCACTCATCAGTGAGCTCCTGAAATTGTGCCAGCAGCAGTCAAGAAAGTTTTGTCGAGAGAAAACTTGGCTTTCGAATCAGCAATTGCGCTGCTAGGACTCATCAGGTCAGCATGCTGCAATACTTCCTTCCTCGGTTCACCATTCTCATGCTTGATTTTGGACAAAGCGGTATTCGCCCACACATGGGTGCCCCTTGATTGTTATGTCCTTGCACCAATTTTTTCAAGGTACATTGTGAACTGTGAAAATCAGAGTGAGAACGTATTCTTGAAGATATCCATGTTGTGGTGTAAATATGTTTCTGGATTCGTATGTTTTACATGTTTTATCGTTGTGCTTTCTGTACATAACCTACAATTTGGGTACTACTAAAACTAATTTTAAGAGATAAACGGCAAATGAGCCGAACGACTTTTTAAATTTTAATACAATCTGGCTTCAGCATCAGATTCATATTATGTGATAGTAACAAACACCATGGAGTTAAACCCTTGAGAAAATCTGTTACAATAATCTCAATGTATTAACCTTTTATGCCATTGGCCCATGGGCATTATTATTTTTTAGAATAAGTGTACAATAATATAATTGTTTCTTGTTGCTACGGGTATCAAGGAACTCACCCTGCCTAGTCTGTTGGTTAATCATTATTGAAATGGTCAGAAATATGAGTGCCAGATTCTAAAAGGACGGCTAGCTAAGGTAGGCCACTAGTGGCTACTTATCACTTCCATACTAGCTTGACGGCCTACCCTTGCCTATATTTCACGTTAAATGATTTACTACCTTGGATCTGATACTCGAGTAGAGCACTCTTCAAAGTTCTGTTTGTATTATTTTTACATATTATCCTAGTTTTGTGAAAATGCGCAAATCAGTCCATTCTGTGTGTAGGGTTTTACCTATTGTCAGTATTCGAATGCCAACCTACTCATATTTTCATGATTTGATAATTTTGCATGATTTTTTTTACATTCCTTGCTACTTGGCATTGCCCAAAAATCGTTGTGGGCAATGCGCTCGTTTCGGTACTATTTTTACTTTTTATATGAGCTTACGGCTTCAAACTAATTTCAGCATGCAAGCAGCTAATTTCCATTCGCGTTTTTGTATTTGGTGTACAGTAGATCGTGATATCATGCCTTTATTCTTTTTGCACATTTTGATACTAAGGCTTCAAAGTCTTAAATATAATTTTATTTTTGAATATCCTTTGTTGTTTGATTGAGATTAGGCATATTTCTGTGCATTTTTAACAAAGTTTTTTCTACTAGTATTGAGACTCACCTCGAATGTGCCGAGATTGAACCATTGGCTTTTTCTGCTTTGGCTCAGTTACAGCACTTTCTTAGCTTCCACATTTTGTTACCACATAGTATTTGCTGTTACCAAAATGAATAGAATTCATTTCAAACCAACTACTATTTCTTAATTTCATGGTCTAGAAATATAGCAGAACTCAAAAATTCTCTCATACTTAATTAATTGATAATTGTTACAAAGCAGAAATGGGTCCTTCCATAAATCAGATATGAAGCATGCGCCTCAAAGCTTTGCCATGCATTGACTGTAGAACACCAGCTTTGTATTTATTAGTGTACATCTTGCATGTTTCATGATAAAGAATCGTAATATAATCGATGACGATAAGTTATCATTTTTCAATAATAATAATAATAGTTAATAATCTCATTAAATTTGAAATCAAGATCATTACAGCTGAAATTTTGTTCAACAAGCTTTCATTCTAGTTTGAGCCTAATATTTGGTTCCTTTTATCCTAATGGAAATAAACAGCCACCAACTGATGAGTGTTCCATGTAAGTCACATCATTGAACTTTGTTTGATTCGTACCCTAGCCTGCTCAGTACTAACTATTACCTGCAACCTATTTGTGTCACAGTGACGATCGACCAGATTCCTCTATATTTCTAGTCATAAGCCTATTTATGATTGTACAAGTCCAACGACTTACTGTACATAGGATTTACGTGATATTTGTCGAAGTAGCGTTCATTTGATAGACATTTGTGTGTTGCATTACGTAGTATTTTTGTAAAGTTGCACGACTTTGAGCTATACTTTTACATTATGGCAAGGGATCGAAACAATTTTCTTACAAAAATGTTTTTAGGGATAAATGAAGGCAGTGACAAATTTTCAGCCTTTTTAGGCAAAACTTAAAGTGAAATTTTTAGAGAAATGTTTAGAGCTATTCTGTATTTGGTTTTCATCATTTTCATCGATTATTTTGGCCGCAGACCCAAGGTCATTAAAAAAATGTGTCCAACTTTTTGATGCCATATAAATTATTATTTATTTACCCTTAGCTGCAATTTATAATGCATCACGGGGTACAAAGATCTTTAAAACAATTGATTTGGTATGCTATTACAATTTGAAAACTTGCATTTGACTTGATTAAGATTGACTATGAGAAAGAAAACGTAAAAGTTAGTGCAATTCGTTGATTGATTTGAAGTCATTCCATTTGAACCAGAAAGCAAAGAACCTCAATTGCAAGTAGCCTTTGGTCATGGCCCCCCCCCCCCCCCCTAACCACTCACAGCATTTGACCAGCCAGGCATATATTTCTAAATGCTATTGAAAGGTCGCGCAGTCTAATTTCAAATTATCTCGAGTTTTGGTGGTTTCATTTTCTCATTTCATCCTCATTATTAATCAAGTCTTCAAATCATTACTTCATTTAAATATCAGGTAGTTACTTAATTATAAATGAATGTGATAGTAAATGATTCACATTGAAGTGAAATATTGTTATCCATACTATAACCATTTCGAATAATATTGAAACACGCTAGGCCTGTGCGACCTAATATTATTCCTTTCCATGTTTACCTATAAATGTCAAATACAACACTGTCTTTATATTGTTAATACATTATTAAATTATAAACTCTATACAAAGATAATGGGCTATAGAATGAGCCTATACCTTATTATTATGAGCCATGTTGTTATGGTCATGTGCAACTATTTAAAAAAAATAAAACATGTTTAAATGAAAATACGATCTGTTAAATTAGCGAGTCATTTATTAAAAGATTAACATTATAGGAATTCTAGAATAGTCTCTAGTATAGTTCAATAGTTTAGTCTACAGTAGTATGTATAGTTCTACATATAGTTCTAGTATCGTTCTACTCGTAGTCCGGCAATTTAGGAAGTTAGCGACTGATTGCTTATTTGGTGTTGAAAGACGCACTGGACTGAAGAAAATTAAAATCCCTTCTAAAATCCCTGCCTACTCGAGGACTCGAACCCCGGACCTTTTGCGTAGATGGCAACTGCTCTACCACTGAGCTAAGTGGTAGAGGTTAGTGGTAGAGGTTAGTGGTAGAGCTAGAGCAGTTGCCATGTAAGGAAAAGGTCCGGAGTTTGAGTCCTCGAGTAGGCAGATATTTTTGAAGTGATTTTAATATTATCCACATTGATACTAGCCAAGTATTTGGATTTAAATTTGTAATCCTTGCCACGCACTCAACCCTTCGCCCTGTGGCATTGGCCATATGCGTCGATGGACGAGGTTGATCTTGAACCTAACAGGCAAGACTGGAAAGCCAGTGCTAGGTTGTAGCCTCTACTGTCGAAAAGCACCAGGGGGTCATCGCTGAACATCCCTTCCGAAGAATGGTACAACTCGAAGAGCAAGTGGGATTCCTCCACTTATCCGTGATGTCGAGAAGTCGATTGCAAGGGGAGTGAAGCGTTTGTACTAGTTTCCAACCCTGCCACCCCACCCTCTCCTGAACTAACAGGGTCTTGGCACGAATGGTCATCTATCCAGCCTATGATTCAGCGCAATGCTGCTTGGCTTCGGTAATCTCACGGGAACCGGTGTGTGCAGCATGCCACATCGTTCGATAACGGTTAATTAATTAATAATTAATAA
>QKMV01002098.1:0-14067 GCA_003287335.1 Lednia tumana
GTATGTTTCGATATAAAACAAACATAATCTAATGTATAGCGACTGTATAATGATACTTTGAATCGTTATTATTATGATGAAATATTGCGGGTAGAACATGATCGTAACATTACCATGGTTAGTGTATATGTGAAACATTTTTGCGATACTAACCGTTTTCAATGAATGTGTAATTTAATCGGTTCTCTTATCGACCACACATGTGATGGCGAGGTATCTCGACCAGTCGAGCATGCATAGTTCCTCCATATCTCATTTCATTACTAGATTTAAATACAAACAAAAGAAGTAAAACAATTGCAACAAATGCAAACTCTTCGTCAGTCAGTCTTGTCACTTGTGTGTAAGCGTGTAAACATTTGTCTATCCTGCGGCGCATGCAGAATTTTCATCGCGTCTGGTGAGCCCTGGAACAACAATAAATTAGACACACATCTTATAACCTAGATTAAGCAAGATGATGGCAAATATGAACCCTATCAAAAGTATCAACGAACCCAGTAAACGTCAAAACATGAACCCTCACTTGAAGTAATTAATCACAAATACGTACGCTTGCAGATTAATCTATGATCAACCAAATATCCCAGCGACTCGAGTCGATAATTATACCTTCAGCAGATAATCAAGCCGCCATGGGTGATGCTTAATGAATGACATTCCTTCTTTTAGTCCATGCTTGGCATACAATGAGTTGATAACTAACTAGTGAAGAAAGAAAATGTACACACGTTTTCCAGCAGGGTATAAAATATATAAAATACGATATCATTATGTACATAGCATACAAATTGTAGGGCCTACAATTTAAACTTACAAACTAACTGGAACTGACTTACTATGTACCTACCTATATCAGGCAACTTCAAAATAATCGCCTTGCCACATAAATCGCGATCAAACGTATACCGAACGACTGGACGGGTATTGCTGGTCGATGGTTCAAAAATCAGGGGTAATACGAGGATTTTTTACGAAAAATATTTTTTGGCAAGTAAGACATAACTTTTTATGGCTCATGGCAATTTTGATTGGTGATTTTCCTGCTAAGCGAACACTTATCTGGATTTCTACCATGCCTTAGCCACTGGTCGACACTGAACATTGGTACACACACTGTTTCCAATCAAATCTTTCGGTTTCATCTCAATCACTTTTGTCCATTTGATCTGGAAACGATCGTAAAGAACACCAAGAGCGAATATTTTGTTAGTCTAGTCTCTGATTTGCCAACAAAGCGCATCATTTTGGTCAGTCCTCTAGAAGCAAAATTCGATTTGTGAAGAAGGCGTTGTCGAGATTCAAGAGAAGGCCACCCCACCCAACACAGACGCCTGTTTTGTTTATGTCGAGATAGCCTGGGCATAGCCACATGTGTGCTCAAGTTCTTGTTCAATATTTGCTCCCAGCATATGTGTGTGCAAGGAGGCATTGGGGAAACCATGAGCACATACACACATCTCTATTTCCCCTGGGTCTCGCCTCGGATTGCCCCTCTCCCCCATTTTTATCCGCTATAAAGCAACGCTGCCTACATGGTGTGGACAACTCAGAAAATCACGAATCATTTTTGACCATCCATCTTTTTTGTCGTCGAAATAATATGTTTGTATAAGCTTTAAACAATGTGTGCCAAAAGGTATAGGGTTCCAAATTTGCACGAACATTATAGACAGACTTATGCGTACATGAGGTATAGTTGTTAAAGAATTAGTCATTTCTTTTCTCGATGCGATGCTTATATTATCGTTCATTTTTCGATGTGTTCGAAAATTATTATAATTGCACCGTATGGAATGATATCTTATGCATTTGTGTAATTTGTATGATTTCAATGGTTTTCAATTAGAAGTGAATCGACTAGTTGTCAATATTTTGTTGTTTTTTGTCTATCCTATTTATTGGGTTTAGATCAATCCGTACTGTCGACAAAATCACTAGTAACCGATTACAAAATAATGAGAAGGATGTCCTGCATCTCCACACACAGAATGTTGAATGTGCGATTCTTTTCAAAATGACTGTGATAACGTGATAAGGAAATATGTTATGAAGAGATAATAAACAAGAATTAAATTAAATAACGGTTTACTAGTTATAACTCCCCTGTACCATCCATAGCATGCTCAATTCCAGACTCTGTTCCTTCGTGTCTCCAGACTGCATTCGTTATGGTAATGCTCTGTTTGACTGACTGTGAGCTCATGGCACGAATTATCAGTTTTGAGGAGGCATATCTTTACCCTCAAGATTCTACACACAAATTGTATGGGCACACTCACACACACGTGAGCTTTATTCGAGTCTAGCAGAATGTCAGTCTTGTGTGCCTTGCACTGTCAAGATCTTATGCTCACTGAAGAGTTCACAAAACACAAAGCAGTTGAGAAACCTTACCGTCGTCTGTCCCAGCCGGCAGTCGTCGACGGCGTGCAGGGAATGTATTTAACAGCGAGATAAAGGAAGCCTCTTCACTTGCCAGAGAAAACGCTTTTACTTATTTCACAGATATTTAACTTCTCTCTTCCATATACTCTATCCTTTATCTTCACAAGCCAAGCCCCATGGTTCTTTCATTCCCCAAATTTCTTCCAGGCTATTTCACTTGAACCCGCGAGAGAACAGGGGAATGAGAAGCCTATTAAATACGTCCTCGCAACCCCAGCATGTGGTCTAGTCGATCTATAACAGGGGATGGGTCTAGCCAATAGCCCGACTGCCACCCTTGCAGTACGAGGCGGTGATTTGTAACGCTTGCCAGCGCAAGCCTATTGTTTTATCGGTAAGAACTAAGAAGGCAGGCATCCTGGAGGCTATCGCACAGAGCAGTTACACTTATCGGGCATATAGATAAGTCATTGCCACCCTGCGATTTAGAGGCACAAAATCCAGCCCGCTCCCCGAGAGTCATAAGGATCAAGGTACGTAGACTTGCTGATCAGCACCGGGCACTTTGACACCAATGAAAGGAAAATCAACTGAAATCCGACACATTTCAAAGAATATGCCGTCCTTCTAAGCTCCAAGCAACGTGATACCTAATTGAAATTAGCTATTGGTTCTCTTAGATTCGGAAATTTAGTTTCCCTCGAGTTTGTCCTGAACGTTTCGAATCGATGTAAGTGCAAAGCAAAAGTTGGTTGCAAGATTATCAATAAGTACGACAGTACCTATAGTTGCACGGGTGTGAGAGAACGGCCATTCTGATAAGACTAGATTGGGTTCATCACAAAGACGTGAAAAAAGTGTCAGCTTCCTTGTTCAAGTAAGTTCTTTACGGTTTTGCCACCGATATAAGAGCAGAGTGGTGGCAATCTCTCTTAGGCACAAGGCATTGGCGGGACGGTGAAACAAAGACGAAGGAGAAAAAGAAGTAGCGGTATATAAAAAGTAAAGTCCAATATAATGATGTCCTTGTCCCCATCCCATCCCATCCCATCCCCACGAAGGGACCAGCGTATTTTCTTTTGTTCTAAGCGACTGCCTTGTGGATGGAAGTGGACATGCCATGAAATTGGTGTAAACTTGATTCGCTAATATGCATGGCCGACGAATCCAGCTACGGCCAACGTGCTGTATAAGTTATAACGTAGATAGATAATGATAACGTGGAAAATGTTAAATGTGCAGGACGCTGATTTGACGCGACGCCGCGTCGGACGCAGTCAGCGTTTGGTTAGGGAATTGCTTCCTTTCGCTCGTTCGGGGTTGACGGAACAAGGCTGGCGGCACGGAAGCTAAATCGGCCCGACGATACATACATTTTGCTGGCTGGAGCATATTAGTTTAGTTTTCTGAAAGTGAATTATATACCATGCATCTGCAGAATTATTCAAACTTAAAACGAGCTCACACACTTTTGACTAGTTAAATTGTAACAATTATAAATTAAAACAAACTAATTTTAGGGAACACAATATTTCAAACAGAAACAATGCTTTCGTGTGTGTGTGTCAATCTCTTGCAGAGAGCTACATGGCAATAGAGTAATATAATTACATTTTGTTTGATGTAAGGGCGCTCTGTCACGAAATGGCGACGTCTGGGGGCTTAAAGCGATTGCTTCAATTATCTCTATACTGCAGCGTTCTATGAAGTAATGAGAAAAATGCCTCGCAGCTCTCCCGATAGCACGTAATCCTCGACTACACATATTGCACACGTACAGCCTGCCGAGGGGAGGGGGCGCGATGCCGATATCGCCGCCCATGCTATTGGCAGCTCGGCATGTCCAAGCAAACCCCACTATAGTCGCCAGCTACCCCCCCCCCCCCCCCCCCCCCCCCCCCCCCCCCAACTTGACGACTCCCCCTCTTTGTTTCATCCTTACATCACATTATTGATATTATTATTACCCGGGAACAGAAAGATAATTTCAATTTGTCATATTTAGGCCCGACCGAGGCTTAGTTCAGGCAGTTAGCTTCTTTGTCATGAGTGACCGTACGTCTCATGTTAACATTATTTCAAGCATTGCTCTACAGAGATAAACAGATTTACCACCGGAATTTTGGTCGACTACGCCAAAGTTGGCTCATATTGAATACAAAGTGTTCCACGCACGACGCATATATAATAATATAATGTCCTATCATGCAAGTTAATGTGGCTTTTCGTATCACGCACTGCACGCACAAAATGACTTAATTCCAGGATTCTACATAGCGTGGCGTTTCTGCTCGTTCCATTTTGTAGGCTATTGCCTAATCCCCCCGAAGATAACTTTTCTAAGGATGCATTTTCTACGACGGAGCCCCCAGGAAAATCCCCAAGCGACATAGTACTTATTACCATTTGCACTTGTTTTGGGCTGTTGCCAAATCAGTGTATAACCAGCGAGGTTTGAATAAGGCACCAGGCCTATTGCCATTTCTATAATGCACTCAGGCTGAAGCTAATGTTTTGTTTCGGTTTTGTTTTTAGTTGAAGTGGTTGGTTATTGGTAATATTACTTTGTGTCATTGGTTATTCAGTAAAATGTATTTACTACCATTTGAAAGTGATGAATAATGGTTTGACTTTCTATAGCTTCGGTACATTTTTGCCTCCATTTGCGTCAGGCAAGATGGCCGCTTTACATGGTTTTAAGGGGACGAAATAAAAATATTGGCTTCAAATTTAGGAACGAAAGGCCTTTCAAATAACTATGAAACTTCCTTTGGTATAGCTTACCGCTAATGCCATGCATGTTTTTTTGTCTTGCTCGTTTGGTGAGAAACATGTCGAGTTGGTTGTAATGACACGTAGAGTACGCTTGCGATGGCACGTCGATTGTGTGACGGATTTGGGTAAACGTAGGTATAATAACGTAAGAACGACCGACTGTTTCTGAGCGTCCTGCTGCGTGCGTATGGCATGTGACAAAGAGCGACCCTGTCAGCCACCGTGGGGTTGTAAGTGGATTAAATAGAAGCCCCTTGATACGTGAAATCCTGCTGCAGAGCCAATCAACGCGTGGGATTATGTGCCATAAACACGGTGCCAAATGCAAATACTAGTTATAAATACTTCGCTTATTTGGAGCCTGTTTGTAATTAGTACTTCAAAAAATGAAACTACAATTGGGCTGGCATTGGACAAACAATAAATATTGTTCGGGCATCATTTTGACGTATGCATTCAAGTTATTTCGTCTGCCGAAGGGAAATAAAAAGACTGGCCTATGGAACGATTTGACCACCTTATTTTCAATTTTAATTTAAAATTCAACGAGTCATGGGTAGTAATTCTAAGGCCATCTTCAAATGTGCATTGTGCTAGCATTATGTTAATTAGGCTATACTAATGTGGACAACTTTGCTTGTTCATGCTACTCATGCTAGTGCAGCAACCTAGTCGCATAACTTTGAGCTAGAACGGCAATAGGTGGTGGTAAGACATAGGTAATTGCAATTATCTCGCGCTATTTTTGTCAACTTTTTTTATACTTCCATTTGCGTTTTTCTGGGGCTGAAGTAATTTATGAATGCTTTGTTATTAAAAACAAGAGATAAATGGGAGAATGCGTAATTCGTATTTACTGCTCGGTTGTGTTAGGGCCTAGCATCGTCGTCGTCGTCGTCGTCGTCAGCGTCGGCAGCGGCTAAAGCGAAACGACGTCTAATTTTCGACGCCTTAGGGTCTTGGGGACGCGAACCAGAAAGCATACCGAGAGCGGAGCAAAACTGTTTTTGTTAAAAATGTTAAATAGCATTGGAATGGAATTCCAGTTTTATAACAAATATTATCGCTTGAGTTTAATTTGAAAAGAAAATAGCAGGATTCGGCATGACGAAAAGTAGTTTTTAGTCGCCTGGTGGCATCAAGCACTGAAAGTACAATATTTAGAGATAATCGAAAGCGTTTATTTTTGGGTAGTAATTCAATTTTGACAGGCAGATGACACTAAATTAAAGTCGCTTGTTTCAAATTTCGCCCCGTGTAACAGCCTGAAAACCGCAAAAGTTTATTTCACTTTTAGGTAGGCCCAGATTTCTGGGCAAGCTTCATGCATAAGGTCAAGGCAATAAATTGAGAAGAAGATATTCAGCTTCTGTTTGAGCAAGCAACACTTGCTGTGAAGACTTATGACTGAGTACTCTTTATTTTACACAGATGCCTATCTCATCCCCGCCTTCGTACTTTGAAAGTGATGCAAATGTGTTGCGATGAAAGTAAGATTCTGTTTTGCGTGCTTGTATTTGTAAAGCAATTTTACCACATGTCACGAAAGCGTGGAGGAGCCATGCTCAAGTGAACAGTAGTAAGACTTTTTTATCGGCTGGTTTCCAGCGCTACCTTGCACAATTGTTGTGAACGAAAGCTGTTACTCAGTTACGTTTGCGACCGACAGAGGGCTTTAGCTAGATGTTATGAGTAAGGTAAGGCCGTCCATATGGTTGGGTGGGGGGAGAAATGTAAATATCACTCAATCTATTATATCAACAGTGAGAACGCGAAAGACACGTACATTTTTTGCGAATCGCTTTTTCAATATTTCCTAAGATTTTCCTAAAATTTCTCAAATACAGTAGATTTGATGTTATACGGATTAAATTAGGGGTTCAAATAGATGATGCTGCAAACAAAGCCTCACAAAGTCGGGATTAAAAAAAAATGACTTTTTGAAAACTAGTTCAAAGTTTCAGAAGAAGACACGAGTAAAAAAAAAAGATTTACAAAATCGGGATATTTTTCACTTTGAGTTTACCCGTGACTTTGCACATTCTACTGCGCTTTCGTGAATGGGGGTTGCCACCTCACAATTACACAGCATCTCATAGATGAGGAAAAGGCCTGAGCGGCCCGAAAGCCCGGTCCGGCCCGACCCGGGCTGATTTAACGAGCGTTCGGGCCTTTTGGGGTTTTTTCGGGCTTTCTCGGATTTCATCATTGCCTTCGATTATTTCCAGCCAGCTCTCAAATGGTTGGTTGTTAATGTTGTATTTATTGAACACGGAACGCGTTGCTATCATTCGTGGCGATCAGCAAGATCTTGACCAATCGGAAATAGGAAGCCATGAATACCGAGGCGCCGGATGTCACCTTATCGCAATCGGCATGCCGACTCGTCGCATAAAAACAACCCAAGAGAAGGGCGACGTCAATTACGCGGTGGCTCGCCTCTCGCGTGGGTGCCGCTCTCCTAAAATCTTGTGCAAATCGGCACTTTGATGAACATACAGGCAGTATATAAATAGGTGACACATTGTCACTTGCTATCATTAAAAAGAAAAAAAGTTCGATAACTTGTCATGTCGCTCTTTCTGAAATGTGTGGTATTTATTTTAATAACCGGCAAAATGCTTGTGGTGTCGGGAGCTCCGATGATGTCTAGTACACAAATGATGGTAAGTAAGAGTTTATACACCTGATCTGAAAGATGAGCCCATGAAAATTGCTATCACCATGGAAACTTGGAAACAGAGGTGGGGAAGTTACTATAATCAATGTTTTGGAAGTTAAGTGACACGTCAATGAAAGTGTTGACATTACTTTCAAGTTACAAGGGATAGGAAGTATTTACGGAGTTACTTATAAAATGATAAGCTAGTGAAAGTAACTACTAAAGTTACTTGTAAGAACTTAATGCACTCATGCAAATCATAAACAAAACGTAGGCTGTACACTTTTACACATGGTCAGTGGAAGTATATTATCTTGTATTATATTTTTAGACTCATATCTATCTCCTAATCTTAGCACTGATTTTCCAAAAAACTGATTTACAAACTGGGTCTAAATGTTAATAAATTCGGTAAAAGTTTCTTTCAACGTTTAATACCTACCCTCCATCCATGAGAGTTCAGGGGTGGGGTTCCCTAAAGAAGTAAACCGCAACGTTTACGTTACGTTGGCAAAGTTTTAGCAAATTTCTTAGCATTCCAGTTCAGTTTGGAAAAAATTTAAAAGAAAATGAACCACATGTCCACAGGCATATTTCAAGCGGTATGGCTATGTGGGACCCAAATCGCCACTCATGTCCCAAGGAATATCTAATTTTCAAAAGCTGATGCACATGAAACCAACAGGTATTTGTGAAAAGATACCGTACGTGACTCGACCCGTTCTATTGGCAAATCTGCTTTCGAATTGTTTCAATTAATATGCGGCTTTGATTGCAGGGTCAATGGATTGGGAAACAAATGAGATAATGCACAAGCCAAGGTGTGGAGTGCCGGACATGAGAAATAACAAGCCACTCAAATGCAAGTATAAAAATATTTGAAAAAAAGCCACTCTGTTATGTCAGACTATCAATTTTAAACTATATTTTTGAGATAGGATATTTAAGCACCTTGCAGAAAATTAAAATCACTTAAAAATACATGCCTACTCGAGGACTCAAACCCCGAACCTTTTGCTTACATGGGAACTGCTCTTGTAATGTAAGCAGTTGCCATGTAAGCAAAAGGACCGGGGTTCAAGTTCTCGAGTAGACAGGTAAGTTTGAAGTGATTTTAACATTCTTCACGTAAATACTAGACGTTTGAATGGCTTGTAAATTTGTAATCCTTGTTATCTCTGTATGTCTGTAACCTCTTTGCTCTTTCGCTCATCGTTTTCTCTTTCCAGCGGCTAGGTGGGAAAATAAAAATGAGTTTACATTCAAAATCCTCAATGACGCCAATGCCACTCGTAGTAAAGTGAGTCCCGCCATGGTGAACAAGGCAATCCATGACGCCCTGCAAATGTGGTCTGATGTGACCAACGTCGACTTTATCCGGATAAAAGGCGATGACGTCGCGGACATCGAAATCAGCTTCCGGACCGGAAACCACCTGGCCAATCACAACGAGTTCGACGGGCCGACACCCGAGGGGATGGAACTGGCCCATGCCGGGCCTCCCAACCACCCGAACGAGAAGCTGAGAGGAGACATACATTTCGACGACGACGAAACGTGGGTTCTGAATCCAGATCAACGATCGTACACCGGTAATGTCTGGGTAGCGAACAATCAATTCAATTCTAGTTTGACATTTATTTAGTTCAATTGCCTTTTAGTGCATCGTAACACAATAAAAACACATTACGGTAAGGAACACACGCATCAGACGATGGTTGTGTGTGGGAAATTAAAACTGATCTATTTTTAGCTTATTGATGGCGGCACTGATGATGATTTTTCGAGTATCAAAAATTGAGAAAAAATCAAAATCCTACATTCGTAGGATAAGTACCTGTCACATTCTGATGTCCTATCAAGTCCTTTAGCATGGCTGGTAGTTGGTACTCGAGGTTAACTATGTACTGGACTTTGCCGATACACTGTAAGATCGGTGAGTAGGGATGGGTAAACCATAGAATAAAGGCGTTGCCAAGAACTACAATCCCTATCTACAATTCCAGTCTACGCGGGGAAAAGATAGAAGATACAACCACTCTTGTTATCTCATGGTTGACCGTTCCAATGTTTTGAGGCATTGGTTATTTATAATTGTGGGAATGCAAGCGCCCAGACGTTAAACTACACCCCACGACCACACAATGCACCATATTATTATTTCCTGATTATGTGAATACCAACATGTGTTTTACCAACAGCTGATTGATAAGGGTAGGTCAAGCCAAGTAAAAGTGTTCTCCGTATACGTAACATAACATTGAGCTGGCGTGCTCCAATGATGCATTCCAATGAAATCTTTTACAGAAAACAATTTTTTAGAGCATTTCGGATCACGCAAGGATTTCCTCACAATGTCAGCTAAAACAGATTGTTGTGCACTTTACAATGACAAAAAAAACAAATTGAATGGATTATTTCTACTTTCAAGTAGAAGTTAGTGATAACTGATAACTGATAACTGATAATGAATTGTAAGCTGGCGCACATTTCATTGTTATTTACCAGCAATCATGTATGAGATAGTTGATTCCACAGTTAGTAATCATCATCGTGAAGTGCACAAAATTATCTTATTGGTGACACATTGTCGGAATCTCAGCGTGATCGGAAGGGCCTAAAATTACACTAGCAGTAAAATATTTGATGGGAATTCACCAAGCGCTCACTGGTCCTTCTTTGATACAACCCGTCTTTGTTAACATCATTGACACACATTTGGATGATTTCACTAACGAGATGACAATGATTTGAAAGGTACTGAATTCAACCTGCTTTACGTGGCTGTCCATGAAATTGGTCACTCTCTTGGTCTGTCACACCAAGAAAATAAGCCTGCGATAATGGGGATGATGTACAAAAATACGACAGAAGTCATGTTGCAAGATAACGACATCGAACGCATTCGGGTAGCTAAACACGAAACGAGAACTGGATCTTACAATCCACTAAACAACTGTCCTTTATTTAAGCTAAGTTCCCCATTAACTTGCACTTTGGTTAACAGAAGCTGTATGGAAAAAGGTCGACTGGGCGGCTGCTTTCCAGGATTGACAATGCCCCAAACCTGTGTGTCGACCCATCGATTGATGCTGCGTTGAGTACTGAAGACGGCTCAGCATATCTTATAAAAGGCAAGTTTTACGACATTTTTGGATGCATACACATACATTCGCTGGGGGTTGAAAGTGAGCCCGTGAAGGTGGCATTCGTCATTCCAAATCATGCCAAAACAGTATCCAACCTTTATCTAACACTTTGGCACATGGGCAGGCTTCGCCCTCAGATCCTAGTCCTACTTATGATTACCATAGAGAACCCCCAATATCGTGTGACCAGCTTGAAGTTTCAGCTCAAGTGACCTGGTCATCCGTAGTAATGTTCAACTGCCAATTTCGCCAGTTTTAAAATCAAATATTAATTTCCCGATCTTTGATTAAAAATTTTGTTTCTACTATGTTGAGACTTTCAAAATACCTTTGGTGAACACTCGTCCACAAAAATTTTTTCTTCGCTCACTTGATCCTTTCCCTTTATTTCTAGGAGATTATTTCTGGAAGCTTTCTGAAGCCGGTCTGGCCAAGAACTTTTACCCCAAGGTGGTGGGGGAAATGTGGGAAAACGCTCCTGCCAACATCGACGCCGCGTTCACTAGAGTCGACACGGGGCACACGTTTTTGTTCAAGGACTCGAAGGTGTGGCGGTACAAAGGGCGCAAATTTGATTGGAGCGATACCATAACAGGAAGGTTCAAGATTCCCGTGAGCAACGTCGACGCGGTTCTTAAAGGAGGTGTCGGTCAACCAGCATACTTCTTCAAAGGTACACCCCGCTGAACGATACAAATCCCCAACATTGTATTTTGCGTCGTTCAACGCACAAGTTGTCAGGCTGAAAAACAAACTCCCACTCCCTCACGAGGGATCCAGCATAAGGCAGAAAGTTAGTACGGAAATGGCCGTGCCTTGTAGTAGAGGAACTATCCCAGAATCTGTCTGGTAAGTCACAGACAACCACACTTCGTTGAGTGATAGTCAGTCTGACACCAGCAATGAGCCGGGTAATTTTAGAATAACATATTATGCAGAAGCACTACCATTGCGCTGTCAAACTCTACATGGCCAACATTCTTTTTGTCTGCAGGGAGTTTGCACGAGGACCACTGCCATCTAGATAAATGCATAATATTCCGCCACCTTGGTGGTCAATCTGCTAAGTATTGCTCTTAAAACCTACGTAGAGGTATTGTTAACTTTTCAGTTATATGCCACTAGATTTTACGGCAGCGCTTTCATTTGACATGGTTGTCGGTCCTGATAAAGGCCTAGAAATATCTGTGTTGTGCGTCTGACGTTTCGACGGTGATGGTGCCGTCATATAAATTTACTTCATTTAGAAGTTAATGATATTATTTTACATTTGTATCAACATCTTGCTTCGTAATTCGTAAGTTTGAGAACAGCTTGATTGTAGGATGGCAGCATTTCTGCGTTGACCTAGATGGAAGTGACCCTTGTGCAAACTCCCTGTAGTAATATCCGAGCTCAAAGGTACAAAGGTGATGCAATGGTGGTTATCTTTACTAGCTTATTTGGTATAGCTATCGATTTGGAACGTAAAACATTGGTGGTGTTAGGGCACTGAAACAGCGTGAGTACACGTGTTCTTATAGGGCGGCTTTGAACACGCGCGTAACGTGCCCTACAGGGAACATGTACTTCATGAGGAAGGCAGATTCTACAGTGTCGCAAGGCCTAATCGCGCGGACATTCAAAGGGGTGCCGGATAACTTGAACGCCGCTGTAATGTACAAGCGGAAGGGCAATCCATCAGATCCGGTGTTCTTCAAGGGAGGACGTTATTATCACCGAAGGTTTCAGGTGGCGGCAGGAAAGGTGAGAAGATGGACCTTGTGGACGACACTAGATGCTTCGGATTCGTTATATTCACCTCAAAATAAAGAAACTAAAGTAAACGTAATATTTCACTTGTCCGTTTTCCTCTGCAGGTCGGCCAATATACAGACGAATACGTTGAAGCTGATTCGAAGAAATTATTCGGCTGTCCGCAATAGACGAATACAATGGATATTGCTTCACCATTTCGCCATCATACCATTGTCATACCCAATCTTGAATGATTTCACCTTCACGTTGATGTAATCACACACATAAATAATAAACGGCCATGTCACTTTTCTGTACAGATAGATATGTGATTTTTTTTAAATTTAAGGATAATCCCTCTAGATTCCACGCTGATTCAGAGGGCATGTCAAGATGAGCTGGAAAGGGAAAGTGGAGGGAACTGGTAAGACATTTTTAGTTAGGAGATATGAGTCTCAAAACAGTAATGGTAAGACATTCGTGGCTATTTTCTGGAGGAATCATCCATAAATTTTGGCTTATGAGGCCGTGAGAAATCATAGAAGCACTAGGATGGCCAGACAGTCACCACAATCGTACCCAAGGGATTGCCCGATTGTAAGGCAGACGGTCGCTCACATAAACTAACGTATGATAGAGTTGTGAATTAATTGATCGAGCTTGAATAAAATTTACTTTGCAGCAAAACACAAAATCTTCAGCAGGCAGAGGCAAAATTTCACACCTCGAGCTACAATACCACATGAGATTGCGAACAAGAAATCTTGAAGAATATTAAAATCACTTCAAAAATACCTGCTTACTCGAGGACTCAAACCCCGGACCTATAGCTTTTATGGCAACTGCTTTGCTCAGTGGTTAGAGCAGTTGCCATGAAAACAAAAGGTCCGGGGTTCGAGTCTTCGAGTAAGCAGGTATTTTTGAGGTGATTTTATTACTGACAAGGATTAAACATTTAAAGCCAAATACACAGCTAGTAATAATTTTAAGTATATTAAAATCACTTCAAAAATACCTGCTTACTCGAGGACTTGAACCCCAGACCTTTTTCTAACCGGGCAATGCTTTAACCACTGAGCTAAGCAAGGTACGGCATATCGGAAGTGATTTTAATCTATATGAGTGGTAGATCTCAATTGAGATTTTGATCCAAGTGGCTTTGACCTAACTAAGGCTTCCGAAATGCCGTACCTTGCTTAGCTCAGTGGTTACAGCATTTTACCGGTTAGCAAAAGGTCTGGGGTTCGAGTCCTCGAGTAAGCAGGTATTTTTGAAAAGAATTAAATATTCTTATGATTTTAATATTCTTTAAACTAATACTAGCCGTGTATTTGGCTTTCAATTTATTATCCTTGT
>QKMV01002099.1:0-14060 GCA_003287335.1 Lednia tumana
ATATATAAAGAAAAATAAGATTAAGCAATACGTAGATCTGAAGTACATGTAGAGTTTTTAGAAGTGTATAGCCACTTTTATAATGGGGACAAAATAACTTCGGTTGACTTTCAACAAGTAAATGCGAATGTATCAATGTGTACAGCTATATCTGTCTATGCTCCATATACTGTATGCTTTTCTTCACCTATGCTTTAACCGAGCTCCAACAGTAAGGCAAAAAAAGCTTGTTCATTTATCTCAATTCACCGAAATCGAGGGCTTAATACGACTACCTCATTTGTCATTGTCTTGCAGTGTTAATACTTATGAGCTTGAATGCTGACGGAATCTGGCTGCACTCCTGAATCCTGATCATGATTGGCTGTTTCTTAACGTTTGCTGAATTGCTCAATTATCTCTTTAAAAGCCAAGAGACTCGAAACTCGAATCCGTCATTTATCTTCAAATTTGGATTTCGTTCTTTGTCGATAAGCCCCCAATACGCGTTAGTATAGACCGCTAATTCCATCTTGCAGCTCAGTTTCACACAACACCAAACGAAGCCGACTGCTTAACGACAAAATTATCAAGCAAACAGCTTAGCCGATCTGAAAAGTACTTCTTACTCATGGTAGAGTTCTCATTTCTTCCTCTTTCTCATGACAAGAAAGATAAGAAAGCCTGATGAATGAAGACAACGGTTGTTTTTCAAGACTTGTTTCCCACCTAAAAGCTAAGAGAACTGGGGGTTGAAATATCAGGGATAAAACTTTGACATTTTTCACGGCTTGCCGCGTCAGATTGCGATTTAAGCAGCGCCCCGCGAGATATGGTGGTCAAGTGATGGTCGGACAGTATCTCAGCATACACATTGGTGTGGGCTCAGGAGATTTCAGCGAGCTTCGAATGCCCCCAATTCTATTCTACCATGCGATAAATGGATACATGAAGTTGATAAACAACGCTTTATCTGAAACACTCGCGAAATCGACTGAATTACTTCACAGTTCACACCCAAAGCTTCCGATTCTTTGTGAGATCGATAATTACTGGTGAGAAACCGTTTATATACTAAAACAGCATCGTTGGTTCGAAACGGAAAACTGTCAACTGAGCCCCTTAAATCTGATTAGAATTAGGTGAAACCGAACAGGGATTTACGGAACGCCGTTCACATAAGTAAAGAAGATGCAATGCGACTGCGGAGACAATGAATAGTATTACATTTCGATCACCATACTGGCAAATTGCAGCCTTGCGGTTAGTACGTAAGTTAGTTTCATTGCAACGCATCGAAAGCTTTTTGGAGAGCTGATTAGATGCTTTAATTCCGAAATTGCGTGCAGCTATTTTAGAATTTAAGACAGCACCCCGCACATGTGGCTATATCTCCCTCCGCCATCCGCGCTCAATCCAGTTTCAAATCAAATAAATGCGAAACGTTAGGGTCCTTTACTTTCCATATCGAATGTGCCACACTTCTGTAAACAATGCCCGGCCCGTCTAATTGCTTTCACGCCGGGCGTTGCTATAGGTTACGGCAAGATCTTGCAACTCGCAATCTGCGCTATCTTCTAGATAAATAGAGATCAAGATTTTTACGAAGTTCCATGAAAACTTGGTGAAACAACTTCTCTGATCAGGATACGTGCATATTTTTTTGTTGAGACAGCAGCGTTCCTTGGATTCTGGGTGTATACCAAAAGAGCGCCACCGCTACTGGCAATGGCATTGTATATGTATGGTGCTGAACCATGCCGAAAGGCTTGAGTTGGATTACAGTTGTACACTAACGAAGCAAAGAGATAAATCCCTAATAACTGCAGAGGTGTGACAAGTTGTCTGTTCAGCGAGGAAGTAATTACAGTAATAGGATGTACGTTACTTGACATGCAGACAGTGTCGTTGCCAGCTCCCTTCATCAATAATAAACTGGCTTGGTCAGGTTAACTGATGAACTGCTACTCTTTGAGAAAAATTTGCTTTACCGGTTGTATTGCAGAAAATTAATTTAGTTTTTAAATGTTAAAGCGAATGAAATTGAAACATTGTTCAAGATGTATAAATAATGACAATACGCTCTGTGGTGAGCATATTACACAAAGCGAATAAAATAATTAGAGTCTATGCATATTTGAAGAAAACAACGTGGTAAGGCTTGAATCAAAATATTGTGAAACTGACGTTTGTGCAAATTAAAACACAGCGGATGGTAAAAATACGTAATAAGCTTTCTGTTCTCAAATTCTCACAAGAGAAATTAAATAGGTTTATAGGTCCGTATAACCATGTCTGACCCGAGCAACCCTTGCCGCGTATTCTAATGCTACTGCCCCCTGTTTGTTACAAGCTACATCCCCCAGGGCAGTGCGCACTTATTTAACCAGTCTTTTAATTAGAAACGTTTAAAATTTAAAGCGTGGATTACATCCGCTTTCTCAATATGCTGAACCAGAGATGAGAAAAGATACATAACTGATGGTCGTGTTGGACACGGAATCTCCCGGCCTTATGTTAGTTCAAGGAGGAAACCAAATTTGCGAGAGCCGAGTTGCAATCGTAACGTATTATACGGTCCCAACCTTAAAACACAAAGAGTTCATTTAGAAATCATGGTCGGCATTTTAAGTTGATGAGCTGACATTTGGATCTTGCTATTGACTGCAATAAATTAATATTTCGACTGAGCTGGATGAACATGCCAGCCAGCTTTAGTTCCGGGTGATGAAATTAAAAGAATATCGATCAAAATCGAGGAGATTGACTTCACATAAGGAGAGAAACATTTGAAAATTCACGCTATAAAAACTATGTGCTTGACAGGAGTCGAACTGGGAAATTAGGGGAAATCGAGTGAATCGGCATTTTTAAGAGCGTTTCGTCGGAAAATTTTATTAACCCCAGATAAAATAAACAGTGTGAAAGTTGTGAGAAGTTTAGTAGAAATATTGGAACAACAAACTCTTACCTGTCAAGTGCCTTTACAAGTTTTTCCTCCCCTTGAAATCTCAGCAGTAACGCCATGATAGATTGCTGGCCCAACGGCCTAACCTCCCTTACTTCAACTTTTACCAAATCAGAAAAGAACTCTTTGCTTCCTCTTAATGCGGCTTTATTAAATACTTTGCCGCATGCCAAGTTTTCTTTAAGTTTCTTCCATACCTTCTCTCCCCTCCTCTTCATCCTCTTCCTCCCCGTTTCTTACCATCTTACGGTCTTAGGCAACTTAGATTGACTGCTCTCGGTTATAAAGTTGGAGGCATGCATATTAATTCCCCATAATTATTGGTTTCTGACTAATATGCAATGTATGCAATTTTAGATTTTACCCAATTTTAAACTGATTTTATGGTCGAAAGAAAACCCGAAAGAAGTGGATTTGTTGACGAGGTAATTTTTCTTGCAGAGAGGTTTTTCTGGCTAATGACGGCAATATTTCGCCCACTTGGCCTGAGACAGGTCATTAGAGCAACTTCGCTAACAAACTTTCCCCAAACACTGATTTGGTTATAAGAATGCGCCGCTCCGCTCCACGCCGTGCCGCGCCGCAGCCTTCTTTTTAGGCCGCACCGTGCCCCTTAAGAAAGGTGTGTCTGCTTGCAATTGAACCGAAGTATCAGCTCAAATGCCATTTCACCGAAACACGAATCTGTGCCTAGAATCGTCATAAACGCAATGTACTTCGCTCTCCGTGGAACAAATGAACATCTTCTCCTGTCTGCATTACATTCGATGGGCTATAACTTCCGCGCGAGGTGGCTTAGGCTCGCACTGCTATCGCAGCGCTGTACGTGAACTGTGTTGAAACTCAGCTATCTATCTATCAGTCAGAGAAAACTATGCGGCATCAGCAATATTCAGCAAGTCGTATCAATACTAGAACTTGCCAAATAGTGCGTAAACATATCGTTTTCCTTTCGTTGAGGGTGGAGCATAGAATTTGAGGAATTCGATGTAATTCTTTAATTATTGCAATTCCATTCTGACTTTTAATCAGCCAATTTACCGCAAGATGAACTGCCAGGCCAATTGACATTATGTCGTACGCAAAAGTAGTAACACGTTCCCGGGAGAATATTTTTATACAGGCTCCAAGCCAATGTAAGCAAGCGCCTTGATGGCTCGACTCGCATGCGAGAATACCAACGCAATATTTGCAAAGAGAGGGCCCCGCAAGTGCAAGACGTGAGGATGCGGAGGAGCCGAGGGGAGATGCTGGTGTTTTTGTGGATGTGCCTCATCATTACATATTTCAATAAACACTTTTTGTGAAGACGAGAATGGAAAACTCAAGAGACATCAGCGTCTCTTTATTTATGTTATGGCGTCCGTGAGATAATAGCGATCTCATTGTTTATTCTTCAGATGGATGCTCTCGCTGTATCTAAACATGGTAACTGTACCACAGGGGCCGATCGGACCAGAACTACCAACCTTTCTCTGCCTTCAATTCTTATTCAACTTTTGTGAGTAATTTCCTTTCTTCCTACGTAGTCGTAGGTATCGATATTACTGTTTTCCGTTTTTCGATTTTGACTCTGAAGATTCCGTGGAGGTAACAGAAACCCAGGCATCACTGAGAGGTGTCATCGAACTACAAACAACAGTCGCAAAATAGTCTATTTTTCTCTTGGAAACAGTCGGTGACCGATTGATAGTGTTGGTGGTGCGATGCGTTGGAGATTGTTTAGATGTTTGGAGTGCGATGCGGTGGGATACGAGACGAGACTGTCAGAAATGGGCGAGTGGTGAATAGGGGTGTGCCGCCTGCTATTTCAGCCAGAATAAACACGTGGCTGTTTTCTTTGTTCCGCTAAACTAAACAACCAACCAGGAATCTAAACAGCGACCAAGTCCCAAATTCAATTTGGTCCCCTGCCTCATAGAACAAGGAGAACAACACACAAGCTCTTGCATAAACAAAGAAAATTGGATACATTTTTCGGCCACATGAAAACAACGTGAATTGAGTGAAAATAGAGCAAGATGATGGCAGCTTTGTGCACTGAGAAGTGAGAAGAGTAAAGTGCAGTCATATTTCACAAGTGGCATCACTTCATTCAGCTTCATTCACGTCCGAAACTGAGCGTACGGGTACGGGTAGACGAGGAGAGAGTAGAGAGAGTAGAGAGAGTCCATGGGCGGAACATACGCGCACATCGCGATGAAACACTTGGTGTTGTGATTAGCGAGCCAATGAAGAAGCGGAAGAATCGTAGACGTAGAAATTTGTTCAGCGTGGCTAATTTTTTACAGGACCATATTTCATTCGCTCTGTTTTATCAGCAGATTTTTCACGAAATGTTCGTTCTAGTGATTAAGACTGTCACAGTCCCAATCTGCCGTTTGCCCTCTTCGAGTTGAGCTCCATCCAAAGTTTGCAAAAGAAAATGACAAATAACGAGAAAGACGGAAGGTCACCTAATTCACATCAAATTATCTCTAAGAGCACTTTTTAATTCCGACATCAGCGCAGGGCGTCATTCCACCTGGCATTTGTCACCCTCTAATTAAAGGCGAGCAAAAGTGTTGAAAACAAAGGATGAAAAATTAGCTTCATTTCTAATTATAACAGCGTGCAAATATCTTAATTTTCGAAAAGTTCATCGAAGACATCTATCATTAAAGAAACTCTTGAAACTTAATATGAGTTTGGAAAATAACTCTGAGAAAAAGTATCCATAGCCCGATGTTTGCGCGACTAGCGACTCTGTCCTGCAGGCCACCCTCGACTCGATTCACTTACAAATTCTTTCGACTAACTTTACTGTTCGGGGGTACAAACGTCATACAAAAAAAATACAAGGATTATCTCTTCCCTTTTTTATATTCGAACCATCTGGCTCGCGAACTCTTTCAATTAAGAGAAAAGGGAGAGCGATCTGCAGAAGTAGGAGGTAAGTTGATTGGAAAGGACGGCCCATATTCTTCGACAATCTCACTCCCTTTCCCTCAATCTTATTTACCAACTAAATATATCTGCATGATCACAGATTGGCCGAGGGAAAGAGACACGTTGCATTTAGTTACGAGAGAGGGAGAAAGCGGCAAATTTCGTCCCTCGGCCAACGCAACGCACTCTGTGAATTATAAACAAGGCACATGACAAGAAGTAGCAAGTTTCACGCCTTGCCTAAGGGCAACCTTAGCTCGGGTTGTTCTTGTCGTTGTCTGGTTGTTGAGTCTGGTTGTTGAAGTATGGCCGAGAAGCCTACGGTGGTAAGGGATAAGGGTTAGTCGCTAGTCAGTCTCAGCCATTGCTATGCCACCCAATGCTAATCAAAGTCATTGCGGGTGTTTGCATTATTGAGGGGTGTGTAGTCTTGGCAGGCAATGGCAGGCAATGCCAGGCAATGCCAGGCCTTAGCTTCGTCTTTCACGCGGTAGCGGCAGAGACGGTGGCCACACAACAACCAACTCTATTATTCACTCGGCTACGTCTACATGCACGCAACTCGCAAGACGCAACACGAACGTGGAACTGAATAGAAAGTCTTGGAACAAACAACTACCATCGTCACTATGAGTAGCATCATTACAACTTCTTAGACTTTCTGATGGGCCCAAATTACACCCAAATTGTTATAGCCAGCCAACTAGTTGAATGGCTCGATGTCATAACATTCTCACCAGAGATTGATATAAACAGTATATGCCGCACACGTATCTTAGATCATAGCAAAATGTTTGGAAAGGTGAAGGCCTATTATTGTATTCAAAGTTCACCGGTAGTTCATGCACATGAAATTAATTAATATCTATATATCCACCGATTCCATCTCTTGTCATAACTCATGAGCTCTGTTTGATTGGATCAATATTGATGTAGCATATCGAGTAGGTTAGGCACTCTGACTTGGAGGTTGGATGAGGAGGCGTTTCACCTACCTGATCGAGGTCTGGATCGTAGTCGAGATGACCGTTGGGCGTCGTGGCTGCGGATGGACGCTGTGACGTTGACAGGTTGATTGCGCCATCTCCATCTGTTTCATGGTCCATCATGCCATCATCCTGTAAACAAAGTAGATATCAACACAATGATAGCGTGCTGTGCTCCCCCGTTCGATTTCTGTTACGCGAAAGTTGACTTATTTATTCGCGGACAAATTTTGTACATTACATATTATTTTAATTGAATAGGGAACGAAAAAATCATATGAATTGCAATGCATAGCACGGGAATGCGATGTCTAATAATAGAAGACAAACGATCAGATGGACATCACACCTGATGAAAGCTTTGTTCGTTTATTCCCCAAGGATCAGTTCTGACAACGTGCAGATAAATCTGTGCTGCTATTGTCGCAACTGTTACGTGTGAATGTGAACGACAGGTCAGTGGAAAGCCACAAATCACCGATCGTTCAAAGACAAGGCCTAGCGCCTTTTGCACTCTTAACAGGAAAAGATAAAGAAAAGAGTGTGTGTGTGCGTGCGTGCGTGCGTGCGTAAAAGAGAGCGAGCGAGAAAAATATATCGAGAGGGGGGGGGGGAGATGGGGGGGGATGGGTTGGGGGAATGGTCCAGTTCAGTTCAGAGAACCACAGTGCTGGTCATTTATCCGCCGCCTCCACTAAGCAAGGAGGGCACGGGGATCTACGCAGTATAATGGGGAGGTTTTATCAGACTCGTGAATACGGTCGCTTGGTTTTCGACAAACGGGGGTGATGAGCTAAAAAAGAGGGCAACATAGGACACTTCACTTCAATACTGTAGCCGTGTGACGCGCTACTGCTCGGTACTAATCCATTCCCAAAACTGCACACCGAGCGCAATAATTTCTTGACTTCTTCGGGTAAGGAAAAAAGGAGGAAACCAACATTACACCCGTCCCTCCCCATCACTTATAAGTTACAACACCTTAAAGATAAAGGCTATATATTTTTTTAGTTCTTGGTCAACATAAGTGACGTCACAAGAAGAAGAAGGAGAAGAAGAAGGGTCAAAAGTGGCTCGACGAAAATCGGCAAATCCTTGGCACGTCGTCGAAGATTGGCCACCCTTCGAACAGACTTGATTTGCCCGGCGAAAGAAAAGAAGTGTGGCATTAGAGTGGAGCAGCCATCAGGCAACTGAAGGCTGATGGCTGTGAGATGGTGAGACGGTGGGTCCGTGGCCCATGCCCGTATTAAATTAAATGCGACTTTCTTGAAACCAATCAACAATGTTGTTAGATAGCTCAGATTGTAAAAGAGCTTCTGGAAAGAGGGGAAATCCAGGCAATAAGGTGCACAATAAAGCATGGCGTCGAGATGGCGATATCGATTCACATATTATTAGATCTTGGTGTTTATAAAGATGCCGATCAGATACGAAGCCATCCAAGCAGCCAGTCTTAAAATTCTGAAAAGATATGGGGCTATGAATGGTTTGCTTCAATCTCTCTGAAATGTATTTGGTTTTTGGATGGTACCTACATCAGAGCCGTAGCCGAAAAGAGCGATTACGTATACCACATCTAGCCACTCAAAACGAGTGATCTCTGCGAGTGCGTGTATTTCGATCAGAAGGATTATGAAGCACTATTCTCACAAAAGCAACCGAGACTATTATTGTATAAATGTAGGTATGTTCAAGATTATAAATGACCAGTAGCGTCAGCGATGCTCAAACTTAATGGATTGAAGAATTAAGAAAAGGACCACCTTCAAAAATAAATGTGTGTATAAGATAAGGTATATGGTCGACCATCTATTTGGTTTATCGAAAGATGATGTGAGGAATGACAAGGAGTATCAATTCATCACTCAACTATTGATGGTCCATCCCTCCATCTGATACGGTAAAGTGTAAGCTGTCGGTGCATGAAATACGACGCGAGCAGTCTAGCATAATAGCACTCACATGCATAATGTGGTAAACGCGTGTAGAAATAACAGTTAGGAAACAAGAAGCACATGCGCATGCGCATAGTTTACTAAAATAGAGCACATGGAAAATTTTTAACCACGTTTTTTTCAATGCACAAGTGGTGAAACTTGCAGAAATGAAATTTCAGAAAGAATCTTAGTAAAACAAATGAATTTCTCCACTAAAATGATACGAGAATGTCGTGATGTGCCAAGTTCTACCACAGGTAAGAATTTAACCTCGAAGCTGGTCGGCCACTTCTGTGGTGAAGTTTCCCGCCGGTCTTAGAAAGAAAACAGCTTACATTTAAATGCCGCAGAATTTCGAGGAGGAGTGCGGAAATAAATTAAAGGACAGATACTTATAAATTCTGAATTTCCCAGGAACATAACGCAAATTATAAGACAAGCAACTGAGCGGTTTGGTACGCTGAATGTATCGTTTCTTGTGAGATCACCGAAGTTAAGCAAAATTGCGCTGAATCAGAGGTTTGATGGGTGATCATTCATGCCAAGACCGAGTTCTGTTTGGGAGAGACGTTGCCGGGTTTGAAGCTGGTACAACAACTTCAACCCCCTGAAATCAACCTCTCGACAGTACGGACTAGTGGAGGAATCCTGCTGTTCGAGTCGTACCGTCCTTCAGAAGGGACGTTAAGCGGTGGTCCCCTTGGTGCTTTTCGGCAGGAGTAGGGTACGTGCCGGCACCGGGCTTCCCCTCTTTCCTGTGATGTCCAGTATCACCCTGATTATCACCTTATCATTCACTGACGCCAAATGACCAACGCCACAGGGAGAAGGGTCAAGTGCATCGTTCAACACCAAATAATCAATCAATTAACAGAGGCAAGAAATGGGGCTTGAAGCTGAGCAGGCACCTCCACGGTGGAGGTGCCTGGTTGCAAGTGGACAGAAAAAATCGAACATTTCTTCAAGTGCAGCGATGCCAAAATTGCCGAAATTATTTCCGAGAGATTTCAAGACAAATCCTTTGAATTAGACTGGAAAAGTATAATACGTGACCAAATGCATCGCTAAATCTAGTAGGTGAGGACTATATCTAAACCTCAAAGCTGGTCTGGCGCCTCCATCGGTTTAGGAGGCTGATCTGGATCCATCGCCCAGTACAAATCCAAGTAAAGCAAAATGTTAAGTGGATTGCAAATGAATTCAACCTTTTACATTTATTTAATATAAAATTTGCAAAAAAATCTTACCGCTGAATGCAGCCCGCAGAGCAACGTCATTCGTCCAAAGTTATTTTCTCGGCATGATTTCAGGGTCATATGGCATTCAAACGTATTCGCAATTCGCATTCCGTGAGCAGAATTGACTTTTTATACACACGGTGAATTGGTGAAAACATCTTATCGCAAAGTCGGAAGGAGAAACAAGTGCTTTGTGAACACTTGCTCTGAGGGTTGCGTTCGAGCACAAGATGAGTAGTTGACATTTTCAGCACGATAAATGTAAGTGTGTGCTGATATTACCTGAAGCCTGGCTACCGGGAACGTCCACTCTTAAGAGAATGCGTTTCTACAGCCTACAAGCGATGGAAGAAGGCTCCGAATGAATTGTTCTGAGGGCTGCGTTTAGGCGCGAGTAAGCTATTTTGAATTTTAATAACGGAAAATGTTCCTAGTCTGCCGGACACATTCAACCTTTTTTTATTGAGCTGGATGGGACACTTTTAAATTGTTTGTTCTGGCCGTTCGGGGGGCACCAACGTCGTAAAATGCTTAGAACAGAAAATAAGTGTTTTCCATGACTCCCATTCAGGCGCCACCACCGCGTTTGGTTCAACCAATGTAGGTAGGTTTCCAGGGGAAGGTTTCCAAGGAAGCTCTGAAGATAGCATTTAGGGGTAGTCACTTAATTTAGATTTTCAGAGAAGGTATGCATACAGAATTTTTTTCGTTGTGCTTCACCGCGAAGAAATTTCTATGCTCTATAAATAATCGTATATTCAGATAATAAACACGTTTTTTTTGCAATCCGTTTGTCAGTTCTCATGCATTCCTGGCTATCTTAAACCCATTTTGAAAGAACTCTCTTTCTCTTTTTATATTTTCTTAGAAAAAAACATCGAAAACAAATCCACATATTTATCGTTGAAATATCGTACATTATAATAGCGTAGATAGAACCACGGGTGGATTTTGTCGGATTTCTTTCCACAAAGAAGCTGCTTTACAATGCTGATACTTCTCACAATAGGTTTAGCATCAAGGTATGCGCGCACACCCACGCAACTATTCACACCGTGCGATGGATAAGAAGCATGAAAAAAACGTTGAAGGAGACAAATGAATACATAACCTAAACATCTGAGAAGCTTAATATGTCACTTTATTGCTTCTCCGCATCGCCAAACGCCAATCTTGCGTCATCAGGGCACGCAGGAGAATCCCCCCTCACTTCCTTAATCAATTTCCTGTCAAAAATCGCAACATCGTTATTTAATATTTATCGGAAACGCAAGAAACGTACCTAAGTGGAATTAGACACTAATTCGGAACAACGTCATCTGATGGGTTTGCCAATTAAGGGTCCTGCTTTTCTGAAGCCTAATCTAGGTGAATCACTTACGCATATGGTGGCAGTCTGGCTTGCTTTCGATCGGTGCACGGTGATAAAATATACTTGCTCAAGACTCGAGCTGATTACGAAGACAAGGGAATGGTTATGGTTATTTCGAAGCAGCAGGTTTGTAAAATGCAGCCCTCCGATTTCGACATGGTGATAAAGTCATGTATTTGTAATTGTGAGCCAACATAATTTTGTACAGCCAGACATACTTTCAACGCTACGTTTCGAACTGTGCATCGTAAAGTATCAAAGTAAGATGAATTGTTAGATGAATAATATTCACACTGATAGTGATACGTGAGTAACAGCAGCAATGCACGATCGTAAAGAGACATGTAACGAATAAATTACTTCTCTCATGGTAGTTTCTTATACGGAAAGATATCGAAACTTTGAAATAAAATGGCGGTTAGAGAAGCCGATTTAAATAAGTTTGACAAATGTTTGACAAATATTGGCAATAAAGCATGTCAAAAACCGTTGCTCTTGCAAGAAATGAAACCTAGGCAAAATATAAAGAGACATCAATGTGTTCCAATAATGCACGTGGAAGATCTATTACTAATATTGCTCTAACTCATTTGTCTTTCCATCAACGAATTTGCATTGAACACCTCAAGCGAACCATATAATATGGTAAAATGGTAAAAGCCAACCATTAGATTATTATTCACTGTGTGTTTGACAGTCTTTCGGGAGCCGACATGAAAAATGTTCTAAATCGAAGGCATTCGATCTAATTACACGAGTTGGAATTACCGTTCGAAATCACGTCGCCCCAAGTTCTGTGCACACTTTGTCGAGCTCACGAGGCCAGTTGAGCTTTGTTATTGCCTTATTGGCATAATGTAGCTACTTTACTCGTCCTACCGTCTAACCAGGGGAAAAAGGAAACATTTCGCCACTAAATGGGATTTCTTTCCAAATAATTGACTCCGTCAAGCTAAACCCTACGCGGTTCTCCACAAACGTAAGTAATCTACACATTTAAAAAGGTTTTAGTGGTACGCCGCCACCGCGCCAGCCGACAACACATCGGCGGGTTGACGAAATCACGCGGCTCTTTTCCTTACCCCCACAGTCACAGCTATCTTTGAGCACCAGCTACTAGCTAGAACCAATGGTAATCCATTCATCAGCATACAGCAAGGTCGAAAAGCTATTTTCGAATAGAATGAATCTACTTCTTTGAATGTCTTGCTTAAGATTCTTTGCCTACACCATGAGCCTCCTAGCTGAAACAGCAAAGTCGGGAAGCGAGAAAGAAATAGTGAATTTGAAGGGAGTGAATCTCCAATTATCACGTTTCGTCAAACAGAAGTAGCGACCCTCTCAATCGCAAGCTATAGTGACTCCAGTTCAGTTTATTGCTACGTCTTTGCGCAGGTCTATACGGCAGCATCACTAGTGGGAAAAGAAAATGATAAAAAAAGAAGGAAATGTAAATTTCCAGTGATGTGGAAGAAGCAGGACCCAGCAAGAGTCTATTGGCTGCTGAGGAGGTGACGGGATGGGAGAGACAAGGGCTGGGGGGACGCGACGCGAGGAGGCGCTCACTGACATAAGGAGTCATCGGAACAGAGTGAAAAACGAAATGGATTTTTTTTTTTTGGTTTGTGCGTCTATCAAACTATTTCCCTACTCATGACCTAACCTCCGCTCTGATTTTGCAAGGCTGCACATCTCAAATCACGCTGTATACCAAATTGTAAGCTGAGAAGAAAATTATCAGATTATTTAATACACTCAAATGTGACCATCTTTTATGAATGACAAGTACCTTATTGCAAATTTATATTATGCATAATCCATAGCCATACCCGTTCGTTAGCATTGATTCATTAACGAAGCCGCGTGTATTTCGTGAATTTTCCAGAGTGTTTCCCTTTTCTTTGGAGAGAGGATTGAAAGCTAGCGACGCTGGAAAAGGGTTATAAGGCGATTAGAGGCGGCGGCGGCGGCGGCGGTGGCGGCGGGGTTGTGGATGGGTTGGGATAGGAAGGGTTGTGGATGGAGTGCAAGCAGGGTGCAAGTCAAGTTTTGCTGGTCAGTTTTTGGGGCGGTTTTGTAGCCTATCTATGGGACTTTGTGACGAGTGGGCGTGTCCGTGGGTTGCGCATCCTATACCTGGTTGGATTCCCCACAACCCCCTTTACTACTTCCGTCATCTGTGGATGGGGGTGGCCCCACCCATCGCAGCCACCTGCATGCGGATTGCGAAGACTATTGTATGTCCGGGTACGGGAGTCGTGCTGGTTCGTATAGGTGACGACTACAAACCAATCTAGATTTTTTGTACGACGTGATCACGAGATTCATAATGGCGTATGCGATTTTCCAGCGAGGCTTATGCGCTTTTCTGCATTACAACTGCATCAACACGCATACAAACTTTCGCATACAGAAAGATAAATTTATGCCACGCGCATTTCAAACATTCGTTGTTATTTTTAAAAACTTTGTCAGCGTTTTATTGTCTGAATATCAGTTTCTTTTGAGTGCTAAGATCAGGACTTTGCGACACCGATTTCATTGCATTTGAACGCATCTGAACGTCTGAAATGTCTTCCCAGTTTTCGGCGAACAGTTGATGGGACTTATACCATGTTTTCTGTAGCAAGTCTCAAGTACCGAAAGTCT